>CM058076.1:11366665-11402755 GCA_030247045.1 Colobus guereza
CAGTATAAGCACTTTGTTTTTTTTTTTTGAGACGGAGTCTTGTTCTGTCGCCCAGGCTGGAGTGCAGTGACCGGATCTCAGCTCACTGCAAGCTCCGGTCCCCGCCCCGGGTTCCTGCATTCTCCTGCCTCAGCCTCCCGAGTAGCTGGGACTACAGGCACCCGCCACCTCGCCCGGCTAGTTTTTGTATTTTTAGTAGAGACGGGGTTTCACTGTGTTAACCAGGATGGTCTCGATCTCCTGACCTCGTGATCCACCTGCCTCGGCCTCCCAAAGTGCTGGGATTACAGGCTTGAGCCACCGCCCGGCCTCTACAAAGTTTTTAAACAAGCAGAACTGTGAACTTCAAATACTTTGGCAAAGAAAATTCTAGCTACTTCTCTTAGGTCATCTACTTTAACTCCAAACTCTAGCCTTTACATATTCATCTATATTGTCAATTAAGGATCTATACTTCAAGATGTGGGTATCACAAATCCTTGTTATACTAATTTTAAAATCCAAACCTGCTTCAACACACTGCCTCCCATCCCCCAAGAATTAATCTATTACTGGAGAGGAAACTTCTCATATATTCTTATTTTTCTATTTCTCAATTGTAAATGTTAGTCACATAATCACCTGTTAAGAACCCACAAATGCTCAATCACACTTCCGCATATTTGCTTTGACTTTTGACACAACTGCCACAGCATCTTCATGAGTTGCAAACTCGACATCTGCTTCACCAGTTACTCTGCCATCAGGACCAATTTCAATGTGTACTCTCTCAGGATTGAGCGGTGAAAAAAACTACAACACAAGGCATTTCCAAGAGTTAAATCAACTTTCTAATGTTACAAAATAAAACCAAAATTTCTAACGTAGTGCTCACTTTATAGAATAAGGCTCAGACTTTTACTGCCATACTGAAATATTGACTTGTGAGTTCATCTTACACTTACATTATAAATGTCATTCTCAGGAGCTCTGTAAGGTAATCCATGCATGTCTCATTGTCAGTAGCTCTGTAATGTAATCCACGCATGCATACAGTGTCCTGTTGTGCTCTGGAAAGTAGAGCCACCATCCCTGTATCTGTGATCAGACATTCCTGAAAAACAGTAATTGAGGTCCAGATGAACAACAGTGTAAGCATCCTTCAAAAGAAATTCAATTTTACCTTACCTCTTCCAAATCTAACCCAAATCCATAGCCATCATTATAGCCACTGTAATCGTCCTAGCCTCCATACCCTGAAAGACAAAGTACAATCAATCAAATAAAACACCAAGACAAAGGAACACACTACTTGCCGAACCTTGCAAATCCTCACATACCTCCACCATAACCATCACGCCTCATCCTCTCAAAGCCAGCTCTTCTGCCAGTGCTGTTATACCTTCTTCCCATTTTGAATTTTGCAGTCTGGAAAGAAAACAACCGTTAATACACAATTTAAAACCTAAAACCACCTCTGGGTGACACAGATGAAATGTCTATTCCATGTCCCCACTACAAATTATGTAACTTGTGAAGCCTATTGTGGGGAAAAGACAGATCAGACTATTACTGTGTCTATATAGAAAGAAGTAGACATAAGAGACTCCATTTTGTTCTGTATTTGAGATGCTGTTAATCTGTGACCCTACCCCAACCTTGTCCTTGCAAGAGACATGTGCTGTGGTGACTCAAGGTTTAATGGATTTTGGGCTGTGCAGGGTGTGCTTTGTTAAACAAGTGCCTGAAGGCAGCTTGCTGGTTAAAAGTCATCACCATTCTCTTAATCTCAAGTACCCAGGGACACATACACTGCCAAGGTCACAGGGACCTCTGCCTAGGAAAGCTAGGTATTGTCCAAGGTTTCTCCCATGTGATAGTCTGAAATATGGCCTCGTGGGAAGGGAAAGACCTGATCGTCCCCAGCCTGACACCCGTGAAGGGTCTGTGCTGAGGAGGACTAGTATAAGAGGAAAGAAGGCCTCTTGGCAGTTGAGATAGAGAAAAGCATCTGTCTCCTGCCCGTCCCTGGGCAATGGAACATCTTGGTGTAAAACCCGATTGTATGTTCTGTTTACTGAGAAAGGAGAAAACCACCTTAGGGCTGAAGGTGGGACTTGCTAGCGCAATGCTGCTCTTTATGCACTAAAAGGTTTATGGAGATGTTTGCATATGCATATCAAGGCACAGCACTTTTCCTTAAACTTATTCATGTCACAGAGATCTTTATTCATATGTCTTACTGCTGACCTTCTCCTATAATGATCCTATTATCCTGCCACTTCCCTTTTCTAAGATGGTAAAGATAATGATCAATAAATACTGAGGGAACTCAGAGACAGGTGCTGGCCCGGGTCCTCTGTATACTGAGCGCCGGACTCCCTTGGGCCCACTTTTTCTTTCTCTATACTTTTGTCTCTGTGTCTTATTTCTTTTCTCAAGTCTCTTGTTCCACCTAACGAGAGAAACATCCACAGGTGTGGAGGGGCAAGCCACCCCTTCAGCCTATATATAATGACCATGATACTACCAACTCCTAGAACTCCAATAAAAAAAAACCTCACTCCCAAGGTGATACGTTTCCAACCCATCAACAACATCCAATATTCAAAGCAGTTTCAGAATGAATTCCTCTCAAGTCCTTGCTACTCACGTCTACATCACACATCTTTTATTAATTTCTCGGAACATTATCAAGCCTAGACTTTGACTTTACAGCAAACATACTTCGTTGCGAGTTGTTTTGCTCTGGCGCATTTGTCAGTTTTACCTTACCAGCAGCCACATTGCGGTTCCTCATTCGAATCCAAATTACAGGCCCAATACTCACCTCAAAGGGGATCAGTGTTACCAAGCTAAAATGCTCCAAGTTGCAGGGCTGAAGCCAAACCCAGTGTTGCCCCCTGCAAGGTGGCTTCCAGTGTACTTGGTTCTTGTTTTACAGGTCGTTTTCCATTACTGACACTAAATTCACACAGTTAAGTCAATACTACAAACGTCTTGCCAAAAGCTGTCAATTTCATCCAAATAGAATTTTATCTGTCTGATTTTTTTCCAGTCTAATAATGGGAACAAGGACATTCTGATAGAAAATACTCAGGAAACCTATGTACTGCAAAAAACGTCCCTGGGCTTTAGTGTCTTCAACTGTGTAGTCAGCCAGGTTAAGAACTAAATGAGCAAACACTCTTCAATTACCAAATCTTGATTAGGAAAACTGAAATTAAGACGTGACATTTTAACTTTCCGAAGAATGCTCCTTTTTTTTGAGACGGAGTCTTGCTCTGCGGCCCAGGCTGGAGTGCAGTGGCCGGATCTCAGTTCACTGCAAGCTCCGCCTCCCGGGTTTATGCCATTCTCCTGCCTCAGCCTCCCGAGTAGCTGGGACTACAGGTGCCGCCACCAAGCCCAGCTAATTTTTTTGTATTTTTAGTAGAGACGGGTTTTCACCGTGTTAGCCAGGATGGTCTTGATCTCCCGACCTCATGATCCGCCAGTCTCGGCCTCCCAAAGTGCTGGGATTACAGGCTTGAGCCACCGCGCCCGGCCAATGCTCCTTTTCAAGGAAACACCAAAACTGGAAACAAGACGTTACACTTCCAGATATTGAAAAACATTTTTTTTTTTTTTTTCAGACGGAGTCTTGCTCTGTCGCCCAGGCTGGAGTGCAGTGGCCGGATCTCAGCTCGCTGCAAGCTCCACCTCCCAGGTTCACGCCATTCTCCTGCCTCAGCCTCCTGAGTAGCTGGGACTACAGGCGCCCGCCACCTCGCCTGGCTAGTTTTTGTATTTTTAGTAGAGACGGGGTTTCACCGTGTTAGCCAGGATGGTCTCGATCTCCTGACCTCATGATCCGCCAGTCTCGGCCTCCCAAAGTGCTGGGATTACAGGCTTGAGCCACCGCGCCCGGCGAAAACATTACTATTATTTGTCTAATTACTCGGCGATTTTCTCGAGATTGAGGCGGAAACCCACCTATGCCAATTTACCTTTTCGCAAAAGACACTCGGGCCAGGAGCGGTGGCTCACGCCTGTAATCCCAGGATTTTAGGAAACCGAGATGGGCTGATCACTTGAGGTCAGAAGTTCGAGACCAGCCTGGCCAACACGGTGAAACCCCGCCTCTACTAAAAACAAAAATCAGCCGGGCGTGGTGGTGCGCGCCTCTAGTCCCAGCTACTCGGGAGGCTGACGCAGGAGAATCACTTGAACACAGGAGGCGGAGGTTGCAGTGAGCCGATATCGCGCCACTGCACTCCAGCCTGGGTGACAGAGACTCCCAACACAAAGGAAAAGAGAAAACGACACCCATAAAAGAAAAGTTGGTGTTCAAAGATAGTAAAGAAATCAACAAATCTGCCAGATCTGCCGCAGTCCCCAAGAGCCAGGAGGACGGGCGGGGCTTTCGAAAATTCCACTGCGTAACAGCGGCCGGCCAGGCGCGAGCAACAGCGGTGAATGCAGTCGCCCGCGCCTCGCCAAAGGGCGCCCCGGCTGCCCGCCTGCCCCGGCCTCGAACTCCCGCGACCTAGTTCTAACTCACCGGAAAAAGCCTCTGGACTTCATCTGCCCAGCAAGACCAGGGCAAGCCCCGGACCTTCACCACGAATCCCTCTCCGCCTTCGGTGCCCAACATCATCGTCTCTTACGCGGTCTGGCGTCGAAACAAACTGCAAGGCGGGAGGAAGACCAGACCTGAGAGCGCCAATTAAGCTGTCCTCTGCCTCCGAGGTGCCCCCGGCCCACACCGCCCCCGCACGGAACAAAACCGGGCGGATGCACCCACCCCGGTGACTCCAACACCCAACACCTTCTCGTCCAGCGACCGCACCCCCAAAGCTGTCTTGAACAGCAGCTGTCGGCACCGGACCTTGGGGACCCGCCTGAGAGCCAACGTGGAGGAAAGGAAATTGCGGCGGCCGCTTCCGCTCCACCTCCTCCAGCTTCTCACACAGCGGAGGCGGCGCAGCCTGCAGGCTTCAGCGGCGGTGCGGAGATTTAGCGAACCACTCACGGCTCTGGATGGCAGCCGCAGCTCGCCAAGGTCCCCGTGGCCCTCCCAGAGTTATGAGGACAAACAGTCCTCGCAAAAACAGCACCCACGGGGTCGCTGGACTGCAAACGCGGACCCTCTGCGACTCTGGCCAGCGGGCGCCTGCGCGACCTAAGTAAGGCCTTTTGTGCGAGCTCTGCACACGCGCAGCCAGCTGCCCGCACCGCCAGGTTGCGTCACAAAGAGCTCTGGCGCATGCGTAGTTTCAAGAGCCAGCCGACCGTCCGCCGGCGGATTATTACATGCTTGGGTTTTGGGCGCAGCACCCCACCCATAAACCCGCCGGCTTTTTATTGCGGCTGCGCCTTCCCGCGAATATTGAATTTGGGAGTTTCAGCGATTTATAATTGTTTCATGCGCATGCGTCTTCCTTGAAACCGTTCTCAGGCCGGGCGCGGTGGCTCATACCTGTAATCCCAGCATTTTGGGAAACCGAGGTGGGCGAATCACTTGAGGTCAGAAGTTCGAGACCAGCCTGGCCAACATGGTGAAACACCCTCTACCAAAAATACAAAAATCAGCCGGGCGTGGTAGTGCGCGCCTCTGGTCCCAGCTACTCGGGAGGCTGAGGCAGAAGAATCGCTTGAACCCAGGAGGCGGAGGTTGCAGTGAGCCAGGATCACACCATTGCACTCCAGCCTGGGTGACAAGAGACTCAACTCAGAAGAAAAAAGACACCCATAAAAGACAAGCTGGTGTTCACAGGTAAGTAAAGAAAAGTCTGCCAGATGTGCCGCACTCTCAAAGGCCAGGAGGACGGGTGGGGCTTTCCAAATTTCCATTACGTAACAGCGGCCGGCCAGGCGCGAGCAACAGCGGTGAATGCAGTCGCCCGCGCCTCGCCAAAGGGCGCCCCGGCTGCCCGCCTGCCCCGGCCTCGAGCTCGAACTCCCGCGTCCTAGTTCTAACTCACCGGAAAAAGCCTCTGGACTTCATCTGCCCAGCAAGACCAGGGCAAGCCCCAGACCTTCACCACGAATCCCTTTCCACCTTCGGTGTCCAACATCATGGTCTCTTACGCGGTCCGGCGTTGAAACAAAATGCAAGGCAGGGAAGAGAACCAGACCTGAGAGGGCCAATTAAGCTGTCCTCTGCCTCCGAGGTGCCCCCCGGCCCACACCGCCCCCGCACGGAACAAAAACCGGGCGGATGCACCCACCCCGGTGACTCCAACACCCAACACCTTCTCGTCCAGCGACCGCACCCCCAAAGCTGTCTTGAACAGCAGCTGTCGGCACCCCGGACCTTGGGGACCCGCCTGAGAGCCAACGTGGAGGAAAGGAAATTGCGGCGGCCGCTTCCGCTCCACCTCCTCCAGCTTCTCACACAGCGGAGGCGGCGCAGCCTGCAGGCTTCAGCGGCGGTGCGGAGATTTAGCGAACCACTCACGGCTCTGGATGGCAGCCCGCAGCTCGCCAAGGTCCCCGTGGCCCTCCCAGAGTTATGAGGACAAACAGTCCTCGCAAAAACAGCACCCACGGGGGTCGCTGGACTGCAAACGCGGACCCTCTGCGACTCTGGCCAGCGGGCGCCTGCGCGACCTAAGTAAGGCCTTTTGTGCGAGCTCTGCACACGCGCAGCCAGCTGCCCGCACCGCCAGGTTGCGTCACAAAGAGCTCTAGCTCAAGCGTAACTTCAAGAGCCACCACCCCCCACCCAACCTCCCGCCGGCTGATTATTACACGCTTGGGTTTTGGACTCAGCATCCGCACCCATAAACCCTCCCGGCTTTTTATTGCGGCTGCGCCTTCCCGCGAATATTGAATTTGGGAGTTTCAGCGATTTATAATTGTTTCATGCGCATGCGTCTTCCTTGAAACCGTTCTCAGGCCGGGCGCGGTGGCTCATACCTGTAATCCCAGCACTTTGGGAGGCTAAGGCGGGTGGATCACCTGAGGTCAGGAGTTCGAGACCAGCCTGGCCAACCTGGTGAACCCTCGTCTCTACTAAAAATACAAAAATTAGCTGGGCGTGGTGGCGGGCGCCTGTAATCCCAGCTACTCGGGAGGCTGACGCAGGAGAATCACTTGAACACAGGAGGCGGAGGTTGCAGTGAGCCAGGATCACACCATTGCACTCCAGCCTGGGCGACACAGCAAGACTCCGTCTCAAAAAAAAAAGAGAAAAGAAACCGTTCTCTAGTCTTACCCGCCAGCGTGGGGGAGGGGAATGGCGGCCGCCTGTTCCCTATGGGACTGTATAGGAGTCCTGAGCTCTGGGTTGTGATGAGGTGGTGGTCTTTCTATCCCTTGCCGCAGGCTCTTACCGGCTTGCCCCTGGCCCACCTGAAAGGAGAGGCAGGGCCTTCAGGCGTTCCCACTCCCCGCGAGCCTGTCTTCCCTTTATCCCCAAACCGGCCGAAGCTGATCAGTCGCAGATTGTCTAGCGTCCTGGAAGCTGCGGGGCTGCGGACGTCCCGCGCCGGAAGCCACCCGGATGGTGCCTGGGGCACGTCCCAGCCATGTGTGCTTCCACTCCCCCTACCTGCTGTCGTCGGGCCTAGGGCCCCGGTCGGCGCGAGGTTCCCGTGCCTGTGGCTCGCGCCCGCACCCCGCTTTTGACTAACGAACTCGCACCCTGTGTACCCCTTGACCCGCCTCACGGTCGGCGGGTCTTGAATGCCCTGGGGCCCCGGCACCAGGAGGACTCGCGAGCGCGGGCTTTTCCATGGGTGCGCACCGGCCTCTGTGCTCAGTAGGTTACCGATGAATCCTCCCAGGGTGGAACTGGTAATAGTGTGTCCATTCCCCAGGCGTAGACGCTGCATTCGAGTAGGCCCCCGGGTCACCCCATGTGCACACATGCTGCAAGATGAGTAATGTTCGTGGTTTCTAGCAGCACTGCCCAAAACCGAAGATGCCTTAGCCTCCCAGGCCTCCTCATGTCTGATCTGGCTGCCCTCTTCATCCCAGCTCTAGCGGACGCAGACAATAAACAAATTAACAATAAGGTAGAGTTGGACCCTGCCGCAGGGCTACCTTAGCTAGTGCAGGGCTACCTTAGCTAGTGCAGGCCTGAGTGCCACCCTGGGAAGATGCGGACAAAGCATGTTTCCAACCCCAGTGTCACAGAGTCCAAATCCAGTTTTGACAGGTTTGAGAAAAGTAGAGAGGATATCAACGAGAGACAGGAGCCCAGAGCTAAGCAGGGCCTGATCTTCAAAGACCACTTAGGACTTGGCAAGGGTGTTAACTCCAAGAGAAGGCATTGGCAAGTGATCAGCAGAGGAGTAATAAGCCCTGTGTAAAGGAAAACTCTTGCTAGATGTGAGGGGGATGCAGATAGAGCAGACAGGGTGAATGACGGTACATGCCATGCCTTCTACTACAAACAGAACTAGAAGCACACATCTGTGGTACTATTTCAGAAGGCACTTTGGCTGAGGTAATCAACAAGAGAGACTCCGGCCAGGTGCAGTGGCTCACACCTGTAATACCAGCACTTCAGGAGGCCGAGGCAGGCAGATCACTTGAGGTCAGGAGTTTAAGACCAGCCTGGCCAACATGGTGAAACCCCATCTCTACTAAAATACAAAAATTACCTGGGCGTGGTGTCAGCTACTCAGGAGGCTGAGGCAGGAGAATCGCTCAACCTCGGAGGTGGAAGTTGCAGTGAGCAGAGATTGTACCACTGCACTCCAGCCTGGGCAACAGAGCAAGACTCTGTCTTAAAAAAAAAAAAAAAAAGAAAGGAGCCCAGAGCTAAGCAGGGCCTGATCTTCAAAGACCACTTAGGACTTGGCAAGGGTGTTAACTCAAGAGAAGGCATTGGCAAGTGATCAGCAGAGGAGTAATAAGCCCTGTGTAAAGGAAAACTCTTGCTAGATGTGAGGGGATGCAGATAGAGCAGACAGGGTGAATGACGGTACATGCCATGCCTTCTACTACAAACAGAACTAGAAGCACACATCTGTGGTACTATTTCAGAAGGCACTTTGGCTGAGGTAATCAACAAGAGAGACTCTGGCCAGGTGCAGTGGCTCACACCTGTAATACCAGCACTTTGGGAGGCCAAGGCAGGCAGATCACTTGAGGTCAGGAGTTTAAGACCAGCCTGGCCAACATGGTGAAACCCCATCTCTACTAAAGATACAAAAATTAGCTGGGCATGGTGGCACACACCTGTAATCCCAGCTACTCTGGAGGCTGAGGCAGAAGAATTGCCTGAACCCAGGAGGCAGAGGAAGCAGTGAGCTGAGATCACACCACTGCCCTCCAGCCTGGGCAACAGAGAAAGACTCCTCTCAAAAAAAAAAAAAATTAGCCAGGTATGGTGGCATGCCTGTAATCCCAACCACTTGGCGAGACTGAAGCACGAGAATCACTTAAACCCAGGAGGCAGCGGTTGCAGTCAGCTGAGATCATGCCATTGCACTCCAGCCTGGGCAACAGAAGTGAAACTCCGTCTCAAAAAAAAAAAAAAGAAAGAAAAAGAATAGTAGTGAGGTAGAATAAATTTCATACATGTGTAGCCAATTCTCTTTTATATAAACTGTCCAACTTATCTTAAAAGAAGGTTTTAATTTTTATTTATTTATTTATTTATTTATTTATTTTTGAGACACTGCCTCACTGTCACCCAGGCTGGAGTGCAGTGGTGCAAACATGGCTCACCACAGCCTCTACCTCCTGGGCTCAAACAATCCTCCTGCCTCAACCTCCTGAGTAGGTAGGACCACAGGCATGTGCCACCTTGCTCAGATAATTTTTTTTTTTTTTTTTTAGCACTGGGATCTCATTTTGTTGCCCAGGCTGGTCTTGACTTCCTGGGCTCAAGGAATCATCCCACCTCAGTCTCCCAGAGAAAGTGCTGGGATTATAGGTGTCAGCCACCATGTCTGGCAATGAAAGAAGGTTTTTGTTTGGTTTTGTTTTTGAGACAGTCTCACTCTGTCACCCAGGCTGGAGTATAGTGGTGCAATCTGGCTCACTGCAACCTCTGCCTCCCAGGTTCAAGCAATTCTCATGCCTCAGCCTACCAGGTAGAGGGATTACAGGTATGCGCCACCATACCTGGCTACTTTTTAAAATTTTTAGTTGAAATGGGATTTTGCCATGTTGGCCAGGTTGGTCTGGAACTCCTCACCTCAAGTGACCTGCCTGCCTCAGCTTCCCAAAGTACTGAGATGACAGGCGTGAGCCACCACACGCAACCAAAGGTTTTTAATAAAAGTTCATCATCAGCCCGGGTGTGGTGGCTCATGCCTGTAATCCCACCACTTTGGGAGGCCAAGGCAGGTGGATCACGAGGTCAGGAGTTCGAGACAAGCCTGACCAACATGGTGAAACCCTGTCTCTACTAAAAATACAAAAATTACCTGGGCGTGGTGTCACGTGCCTGTAATCCCAGCTACTCAGGAGGCTGAGGCAGGAGAATCGCTCCAACCTCGGAGGTGGAAGTTGCAGTGAGCAGAGATTGTACCACTGCACTCCAGCCTGGGCCACAGAGCAAGACTCTGTCTTAAAAAAAAACAAAAGAGTTCATCATCTTGCCTCAGTGGTCTTTATGTCTTGGTATACTTCTTATAGTTTACAGAGCTCTTTATTAAGGCTGTTAGCCCTTAGGATAGTTGCCCCAAACATTCTTCTCAGTTTGCTTACCTTTTAATTATTTTTGTGGTTTTGTGGTGGTACTTTTTGTTTGTTTTACAGACAATGTCTTGTTCTGTGCCGTGACACAATCATAGCTCACTGCAGCCTTGAACTCCTGGGCTCAAGCCATCCTCCATACTAGCCTCCTGAGTAGCTGGGGCTACAGGCAGCAGCACTTTCTTTTTTTTTTTTTTTTTTTTGAGACGGAGTCTTGCTCTGTCACCCAGGCTGGAGTGCAGTGGCGCGATCTCTACTCACTGCAAGCTCCTCCTCCTGGGTTCACACCATTCTCCTGCCTCACCCTCCCAAGTAACTGGGACTACAGGCACCTGCCACCACGCCTGCCTAATTTTTGTGTTTTTAGTAGAGACGAGGTTTGCCCGTGTTTGCCACGATGGTCTGGATTTCCTGACCTCGTGATCCACCCGCCTCAGCCTCCCAAAGTGCTGGGATTACAGGCTTGAGCCACCACCGCGCCCGGCCGCCAGGCACTCAACCAGGCCTGACTAATTGTATTGTTTTGTGGTGATGGGGTCTCACTATGTTGCCCAGGCTAGTCCTGAATTCCTGGCCAAGCAATTCTCCCACCTTGGCCTCTCAAAGCACTGGAATTATTCTATGTGTGAGCCATGATGCTCGGCCCTGATTTATGATTGCTTTTTTTTTTTTTTTGAGACGGAGTCTTGCTCTGTCGCCCGAGCTGGAGTGCAGTGGCGCGATCTCTACTCACTGCAAGCTCCTCCTCCTGGGTTCACACCATTCTCCTGCCTCACCCTCCCAAGTAACTGGGACTACAGGCACCTGCCACCACGCCTGCCTAATTTTTGTGTTTTTAGTAGAGACGAGGTTTGCCCGTGTTTGCCACGATGGTCTGGATTTCCTGACCTCGTGATCCACCCGCCTCAGCCTCCCAAAGTACTGAGATGACAGGCGTGAGCCACCACACGCAACCAAAGGTTTTTAAAATAAAAGTTCATCATCAGCCCGGGTGTGGTGGCTCATGCCTGTAATCCCACCACTTTGGGAGGCCAAGGCAGGTGGATCACGAGGTCAGGAGTTCAAGACCAGCCTGACCAACATGGTGAAACCCTGTCTCTACTAAAAATACAAAATTAGCCAGATGTGATGGCAGGCGCCTGTAATCCCAGCTACTCAGGAGGCTGAGGCAGGAGAATCACTTGAACCCAGGAGGTGGAGGTTGCAGTGAGCAGAGATTGTACCACTGCACTCCAGCCTGGGCCACAGAGCAAGACTCCATCAAAAAAAAAAAAAAGAGTTCATCATCTTGCCTCAGTGGTCTTTATGTCTTGGTATACTTCTTATAGTTTACAGAGCTCTTTATTAAGGCTGTTAGCCCTTAGGATAGTTGCCCCAAACATTCTTCTCAGTTTGCTTACCTTTAATTATTTTTGTGGTTTTGTGGTGGTACTTTTTGTTTGTTTTACAGACAATGTCTTGTTCTGTGCCGTGACACAATCATAGCTCACTGCAGCCTTGAACTCCTGGGCTCAAGCCATCCTCCAACCTCAGCTTTCTGAGTAGCTGGGACTAAAGGCACTTTCAACCAGGCCTGACTAATTTTTTATTTTTTGTAGTGATGGGAGTCTCACTATGTTGCCCAGGCCTAGTCTTGAATTCCTGGCATCAAGCAATTCTCCCACCTTGGCCTCTCAAAGCACTGGAATATTCTATGTGAGCCATGATGCTCGCCCTGTTATTAATGATTGCTTTTTTTTTTTTTTGAGACAGGGTCTCACTTTGTTGCTCAGGTTGGAGTGCCGCTATGTGATCTCGGCTCACTGCAACCTCCACCTCCAGGTTCAAGCAATTCTCATGCCTCAGCCTACCAGGTAGAGGGATTACAGGTATGCCACCATACCTGGCTACTTTTTAAAATTTTTAGTTGAAATGGGATTTTGCCATGTTGGCCAGGTTGGTCTGGAACTCCTGACCTCAAGTGACCTGCCTGCCTCAGCTTCCCAAAGTACTGAGATGACAGGCGTGAGCCACCACACGCAACCAAAGGTTTTTAATAAAAGTTCATCATCAGCCGGGTGTGGTGGCTCACGCCTGTAATCCCAGCTACTTGGTAGGCTGGCGCAGGAGAATCACTTGAACCCAGGAGGTAGAGGTTGCAGTAAGCAGAGATCCTGCCACTGTACTGCAGCCTGGGCAACAGAGCAAGACTCTGTCTTAAAAAAAAACAAAAGAGTTCATCATCTTGCCTCAGTGGTCTTTATGTCTTGGTATACTTTTTTTTTTTTTTTTTTTTTTTTTTTTTGAGACAGGGTCTCACTTTGTCACTCAGGTTGGAGTGCAGGTATGTGATCTCGGCTCACTGCAACCTCCACCTCCCAGGTTCAAGCAATTTTGTGCCTCAACCTCCCAAATTGCTGGGATCGCCAGGCACAGTGGCTCACACTTGTAATCCCAGCACTTTGGGAGACCAAGGTGAGTGGATCACTTGATGTCAGAAGTTTGAGACAGCTTGGCCAACATGGTGAAACCCTGTCTCTACTAAAAATACAAAATTAGCCAGATGTGATGGCAGGCGCCTGTAATCCCAGCTACTTGGGAGGCTGAGGCAGGAGAATCACTTGAACCCAGGAGGTGGAGGTTGCAGTGAGCAGAGATCCTGCCAGTGTACTGCAGCCTGGGCAACAGAGGATACTCCATCTCAAAAAAAAAGAAAAGAAAAATACCAAATAGCTGGGATTACAGGCATGCACCATCACACCCGGCTAATTTTTGTATGTTTAGTAGAGATGGAGTTTCCCCATGTTGGCCAGGCTGGTCTGGAACTCTGGACCTGAAGTGATCCACCCACCTCAGCCTCCCAAAGTGCTGGGATTACAGGTGTGAGCCACTGCACCCGGCCTATGATTGCTTTTTAATATTTAGACATATAGAAGTTTAAATTTCTTGATGTCAAAGCCATGGATATGTTCCTTTGAGGTTTGTCTTTAAGCTTAGAAAGCCCTTTCCTCCAGAGATTAAGCACATATTTGTTATCTTTGGTATCATTTGTAAGACACATGTTGTACAGTTTAGTCTCAATAAGATAGGAATATGTTTTATTTATTTTTCTGCTTTTTTTTTTTTTTGAGACGGAGTCTTGCTCTGTCACCCAGGCTGGAGTATAGTGGTGCAATCTTGGCTCACTGCAACCTCTGCCTCCCAGGTTCAAGCAATTCTCGTGCCTCAGCCTACCAGGTAGAGGGATTACAGGTATGCCACCATACCTGGCTACTTTTTAAAATTTTTAGTTGAAATGGGATTTTGCCATGTTGGCCAGGTTGGTCTGGAACTCCTGACCTCAAGTGACCTGCCTGCCTCAGCTTCCCAAAGTACTGAGATGACAGGCGTGAGCCACCACACGCAACCAAAGGTTTTTAATAAAAAAGTTCATCATCTTGCCTCAGTGGTCTTTATGTCTTGGTATACTTCTTTTTTTTTTTTTTTTGAGACGGAGTCTTGCTCTGTCGCCCGAGCTGGAGTGCAGTGGCGCGATCTCTACTCACTGCAAGCTCCTCCTCCTGGGTTCACACCATTCTCCTGCCTCACCCTCCCAAGTAACTGGGACTACAGGCACCTGCCACCACGCCTGCCTAATTTTTGTGTTTTTAGTAGAGACGAGGTTTGCCCGTGTTTGCCACGATGGTCTGGATTTCCTGACCTCGTGATCCACCCGCCTCAGCCTCCCAAAGTGCTGGGATTACAGGCGTGAGGCCCGGCCATGTCTTGGTATCGTCTTATAGTTTACAGAGCTCTTTATTAAGGCTGTTAGCCCTTAGGATAGTTGCCCCAAACATTCTTCTCAGTTTGCTTACCTTTAATTATTTTTGTGGTTTTGTGGTGGTACTTTTTGTTTG
This sequence comes from Colobus guereza, assembly GCA_030247045.1. NCBI lineage: Eukaryota > Metazoa > Chordata > Mammalia > Primates > Cercopithecidae > Colobus > Colobus guereza. The sequence continues at coordinate 11,381,161 of CM058076.1, forward strand.
TTTTACAGACAATGTCTTGTTCTGTGCAGTGACCCAGTCATAGCTCACTGCAGCCTCGAGCTCCTGGCTCAAGCCATCCTCCAACCTCAGCTTTCTGAGTAGCTGGGACTAAAGGCACTTTCAACCAGGCCCGACTAATTTTTTTATTTTTTTGTAGTGATGGGAGTCTCACTATGTTGCCCGGCCTAGTCTTGAATTCCTGGCATCAAGCAATTCTCCCACCTTGGCCTCTCAAAGCACTGGGAATATTCTATGTGTGAGCCATGATGCTCGCCCTGTTATTAATGATTGCTTTTTTTTTTTTTTTTTGAGACAGGGTCTCACTTTGTTGCTCAGGTTGGAGTGCCGCTATGTGATCTCGGCTCACTGCAACCTCCACCTCCCAGGTTCAAGCAATTCTTGTGCCTCAACCTCCCAAATTGCTGGGATACGCCAGGCACAGTGGCTCACACTTGTAATCCCAGCACTTTGGGAGACCAAGGTGAGTGGATCACTTGATGTCAGAAGTTTGAGATAGCTTGACCAACATAGTGAAACCCTGTTTCTACTAAAAATACAAAAATTAGCCAGATGTGATGGCAGGCGCCCGTAATCCCAGCTACTTGGTAGGCTGACGCAGGAGAATCACTTGAACCCAGGAGGTAGAGGTTGCAGTAAGCAGAGATCCTGCCACTGTACTGCAGCCTGGGCAACAGAGGGATACTCCATCTCAAAAAAAAAAAAAGAAAAGAAAAATACCAAATAGCTGGGATTACAGGCATGCACCATCACACCCGGCTAATTTTTGTATGTTTAGTAGAGATGGAGTTTCCCCATGTTGGCCAGGCTGGTCTGGAACTCTGGACCTGAAGTGATCCACCCACCTCAGCCTCCCAAAGTGCTGGGATTACAGGTGTGAGCCACTGCACCCGGCCTATGATTGCTTTTTAATATTTAGACATATAGAAGTTTAAATTTCTTGATGTCAAAGCCATGGATATGTTCCTTTGAGGTTTGTCTTTAAGCTTAGAAAGCCCTTTCCTCCAGAGATTAAGCACATATTTGTTATCTTTGGTATCATTTGTAAGACACATGTTGTACAGTTTAGTCTCAATAAGATAGGAATATGTTTTATTTATTTTTCTGCTTTTTTTTTTTTGAGATGGAGTCTTGCTCTGTCACCCAGGCTGGAGTGTAATGGCATGATCTCAGCTCACTGCAACCTCCACCTCCTGGATTCAAGTGATTCTCCTACCTCAAACTCCAGAGTAGCTTGGATTACAGGCGCTTGCCACCACGCCCAGCTAATTTTTGTGTTTTAGTAGAGATGGGGTTTCGCCATGGTGACCTCAGGTGATCTACCGCCTCAGCCTCCCAAATTGCTGGGATTACAAGCATGAGCCCCACGCCTGGCCAGATATGTTTTAAAACCAATGATATTGGCCAGGCACGGGGCTCACGCCTGTAATTCTGGCACTTTGGGAGGCCGAGACGGGCAGATCACAAGGTCAGAGCTGCAGACCATCCTGGCTAACATGGTGAAACCTCATTTCTACTAAAAATACAAAAAATTAGCCGTGCGCAGTGGCGGGCACCTGTAGTCCCAGCTACTCAGGAGGCTGAGGCAGGAGAATGATGTGAACCCAGGAGGTGGAGCTTGCAGTGAGCGGAGATCGTGCCACTGCACTCCAGCCTCGGCGACAGAGCAAGACTCCGTCTCAAACAAACAACAACAAAAAGCAAAAACAATGATATCAGATGGGCATCATGGGTCACCCTGTAATCCTAGCTCTTTGGGAGAGCATGGTGGGCTGCTGATCACCTGAGGTCAAGAGTACCAGACGCACCTGGCCAACATGGTGAAACCTCATCTCTACTAAATTATCACTTCTCATCCTTTGGCAAAGATCAAGTGTAGTAAAGAGAAATTAACCGGGTGTGGTGGCACACACCTGTAATCCCAGCTACACAGGACTCTGAGTGGGAGGATGGCTTGAACCCCAGAGGCAGAGGTTGCAGTGAGCCAAGATCACACCACTGCACTCCAGCCTAGGTGACAGAGCGAGACTCTGCCTCAAAGAAAAGAAAAGAAATGCAATCATAAATAACACGACTGGGCGTGGTGGCTCACATGTGTAATGCTAGCACTTTGGGGGCCCGAGGCAGGCAGATTGCTTGAGTTGAGGAGTTTGAAGCAAGCCTGGGCAACATGGCCAAAATCCAACTCTACAAAAAATACAAAATTAGCCAGGCACAGTAACAAAGTGAGACCCTGCTTCAAAATAATAATAATAATAATACTATGTTGCCCAGGCTGGAGTGCAGTGGCATGATCTCGGCTCACTGCAACCTCCCCACCCAGACTCAGGTGATCCTCCTGCCTCAGCCTCCCAACAAGTAGCTGGGACTATAGGCACATGCCATCACACCAGGCTAATCTTTGTATTTTTAGTAGAGACGGGTTGGCCAGGCTGGTCTGGAACTCCTGAACTCAGGTGATCTGACTGCCCTGGCCTCCCAAAGTGCTGGGATTACAGGCATAGAGCCAACATGCCAGGCCAGAATTTGTTCGTAGTAGTACAGAAAATAATGGTGAGACTTAAAATTGATGATATTTTAAGATTTGATGGAAACTGTTATACTCGATTATTTTGTGTGATGACATGTTACAGCCATTAAAATGATATTTTCATGGATTTCTTAATAATGTGAAGTAGGCTGGGTGCAGTGTCTTACACTTGTAATCCCAGCACTTTGGGAGGCCAAGGTGGGTGGATCACCTGACATCAAGAGTTGGAGACCAGCTTGGCCAACATGGTGAAACCTCATCTCTACTAAATTATCACTTCTCATCCTTTGGCAAAGATCAAGTGTAGTAAAAGAGAATTAACCGGGTGTGGTGGCACACACCTGTAATCCCAGCTACACAGGACTCTGAAGTGGGAGGATGGCTTGAACCCCAGAGGCAGAGGTTGCAGTGAGCCAAGATCACACCACTGCACTCCAGCCTGGGCAGCAGCGAGACTCCATCTCAAAATAATAATAATAATAATAATAGTGGCCGAGCTTGCAGTGGCCGGAGCTTGCAGTGAGCTGAGATCCGCCACTGCACTCCAGCCTGGTGGCAGAGTGAGACCCGTCTCAAAAAAATAAATAAATAAATAAAATAATAATAATAATAATAATACTATGTTGCCCAGGCTGGAGTGCAGTGGCATGATCTCGGCTCACTGCAACCTCCCCACCCAGACTCAGGTGATCCTCCTGCCTCAGCCTCCCAACAAGTAGCTGGGACTATAGGCACATGCCATCACACCAGGCTAATCTTTGTATTTTTAGTAGAGACGGGTTGGCCAGGCTGGTCTGGAACTCCTGAACTCAGGTGATCTGACTGCCCTGGCCTCCCAAAGTGCTGGGATTACAGGCATAGAGCCAACATGCCAGGCCAGAATTTGTTCGTAGTAGTACAGAAAATAATGGTGAGACTTAAAATTGATGATATTTTAAGATTTGATGGAAACTGTTATACTCCGATTATTTTGTGTGATGACATGTTACAGCCATTAAAATGATATTTTCATGGATTTCTTAATAATGTGAAGTAGGCTGGGTGCAGTGTCTTACACTTGTAATCCCAGCACTTTGGGAGGCCAAGGTGGGTGGATCACCTGACATCAAGAGTTGGAGACCAGCTTGGCCAACATGGTGAAACCCTGTGTCTACTAAAATACAAAAATAGCTGGGCTTGGTGGTACGTGCCTGTAATCCCAGCACTTTGGGAGGCCAAGGTGGGTGGATCACCTGACATCAAGAGTTGGAGACCAGCTTGGCCAACATGGTGAAACCCTGTGTCTACTAAAATACAAAAATTGGCCAGGCGTGGTGGTGGGTGCCTGCAATCCCAGCTACTCAGGAGGCTGAGGCAGGAGAATCACTTGAACCTGGGAGGTGGAGGTTGCAGTGAGCCAAGATCACACCACTGCACTCCAGCCTGGGCGACAGAGCAAGACTCCATCTCAAAAAAAAAAAAAAAGACCTGGCCAACATGGTGAAACCCTGTGTCTACTAAAATACAAAAATTGGCCAGGCGTGGTGGTGGTGCCTGCAATCCCAGCTACTCAGGAGGCTGAGGCAGGAGAATCACTTGAACCTGGGAGGCGGAGCTTGCAGTGAGCCCAGATTGTGCCACTGCACTCCAGCCTGGGCAGCAGCGAGACTCCATCTCAAAAAAAAAAAAAAAAAAAAAAAAGACCTGGCCAACATGGTGAAACCCTGTGTCTACTAAAATACAAAAATTGGCCAGGCGTGGTGGTGGGTGCCTGCAATCCCAGCTACTCAGGAGGCTGAGGCAGGAGAATCACTTGAACCTGGGAGGCGGAGCTTGCAGTGAGCCCAGATTGTGCCACTGCACTCCAGCCTAGGTGACAGAGCGAGACTCTGCCTCAAAGAAAAGAAAAGAAATGCAATCATAAATAACACGACTGGGCGTGGTGGCTCACATGTGTAATGCTAGCACTTTGGGGGCCCGAGGCAGGCAGATTGCTTGAGTTGAGGAGTTTGAAGCAAGCCTGGGCAACATGGCCAAAATCCAACTCTACAAAAAATACAAAAATAGCTGGGCTTGGTGGTACGTGCCTGTAATCCCAGCTAATTGGAGGCTGAGGCAGGAGAATCACTTGAACCTGGGAGGTGGAGGTTGCAGTGAGCCAAGATCACACCACTGCACTCCAGCCTGGGCGACAGAGCAAGACTCCATCTCAAGAAAAAAAAAAAAAAGCCAGGGGCGGTAGCTATGCCTGCAATCCTAGCACTTTGGGAGGCCAAGGTGGGTGGATCACCTGACATCAAGAGTTGGAGACCAGCTTGGCCAACATGGTGAAACCCTGTGTCTACTAAAATACAAAAATAGCTGGGCTTGGTGGTACGTGCCTGTAATCCCAGCTAATTGGAGGCTGAGGCAGGAGAATCACTTGAACCTGGGAGGCGGAGCTTGCAGTGAGCCCAGATTGTGCCACTGCACTCCAGCCTGGGCGACAGAGCAAGACTCCATCTCAAAAAAAAAAAAAAAGCCAGGGGCGGTAGCTATGCCTGCAATCCTAGCACTTTGGGAGGCCGAGGCAGGTGGATCACCTGGGGTCAGGAGTTCACGACCAGCTTGAGCAACATAGAAACCCTGCCTCTACTAAAAATACAAAAATCAGTCAGGCGTGCTGGCGGGTGCCTGTAAACCCAGCTACTTGGGAGGCTGAGGCAAGAGAATCACTTGAACCTGGGAGGTGGAGGTTGCAGTGAGCCAAGATTGCACTGCTGCACTCCAGCCTGGGCAGCAGCGAGACTCCATCTCAAAAAAAAAAAAAAAAAAAAAAAAGACCTGGCCAACATGGTGAAACCCTGTGTCTACTAAAATACAAAAATTGGCCAGGCGTGGTGGTGGGTGCCTGCAATCCCAGCTACTCAGGAGGCTGAGGCAGGAGAATCACTTAAACCTGGGAGGCAGAGGTTGCAGTGAGCCAAGATCGCACCACTGCACTCCAGCCTAGGTGACAGAGCCAGACTCTGTCTCAAAAATAAAATGCTTACTGGTATTTCAGCTAATTCAAAACAACGCAATGGGAGATGAGTACTATTATTTACCCCAATTTATGAATTTTACAGAGAGAGGTTAGAGTAATTAATTTGCTCCAGGTAGGTGCACAGCTGGTAAACACTGCCATGATTGACCCCTAGTCTGCTAGGATCCCCAAACCACCACTCACCAAACAGCCCTCAAGAAACAGAACTCTGGGCCAGGTGTGGTGGCTCATGCCTGTAATTCCAGCACTTTGGGAGACTGAGGTGGGCGGATCACGAGGTCAGGAGATCGAGACCATCCTGGCTAACATGGTGATACCCTGTCTCTACTAAAATACAAAAATAGCTGGGCTTGGTGGTACGTGCCTGTAATCCCAGCTACTCGGAAGGCTGAGGCAAGAGAATGGCGGAACCCAGAAGGCAGAGTTGCAGTGAGCCTAGATTTTGCCACTGCACTCCAACCTGGGTGACAGAACCAGACTCCATCTCAAAATAAATAAATAAATAAAATGCTTACTGGTATTTCAGCTAATTCAAAACAACGCAATGGGAGATGAGTACTATTATTTACCCCAATTTATGAATTTTACAGAGAGAGGTTAGAGTAATTAATTTGCTCCAGGTAGGTTCACAGCTGCTAAACACTGCCATGATTGACCCCTAGTCTGCTAGGATCCCCAAACCACCACTCACCAAACAGCCCTCAAGAAACAGAACTCTGGGCCAGTGTGGTGGCTCATGCCTGTAATTCCAGCACTTTGGGAGGCCGAGGCAGGTGGATCACCTGGGGTCAGGAGTTCACGACCAGCTTGAGCAACATAGAGAAACCCTGCCTCTACTAAAAATACAAAACATTAGCTGGGCGTGGTGGTGGGCTGAGGCAGGAGGCTGAGGCATGAACCTGGGAGGCGGAGCTTGCAGTGAGCCCAGATTGTGCCACTGCACTCCAGCCTGGGCGACAGAGCAAGACTCCATCTCAAGAAAAAAAAAAAAAAAAGCCAGGGGCGGTAGCTATGCCTGCAATCCTAGCACTTTGGGAGGCCAAGGCAGGCGGATCACAAGGTCAGGAGATCGAGACCACGGTGAAACCCCATCTCTACTAAAAATACAAAAACTAGCCGGGCGAGGTGGTGGGCGCCTGTAGTCCCAGCTACTCAGGAGGCTGAGGCAGGAGAATGGCGTGAACCCAGGAGGCGGAGCTTGCAGTGAGCCCAGATTGTGCCACTGCACTCCAGCCTGGGCGACAGAGCAAGACTCCATCTCAAGAAAAAAAAAAAAAAAAAAAGCCAGGGGCGGTAGCTATGCCTGCAATCCTAGCACTTTGGGAGGCCAAGGTGGGTGGATCACCTGACATCAAGAGTTGGAGACCAGCTTGGCCAACATGGTGAAATCCTGTCTCTACTAAAAATACAAAAATAGCTGGGCTTGGTACGTGCCTGTAATCCCAGCTAATTGGAGGCTGAGGCAGGAGAATCACTTGAACCTGGGAAGCCGAGGTTGCAGTAAGCCCAGATCACGCATCTGCACTCGAGCCTGGGTGACAGAACGAGACTCTGTCTCAAAACAAAACAAATAAAAAACAGAACCCTGAGATTTGCAAAAGAAAATATGCAGATGACTGGGCTCATGCCTGTAATCCCAGCACTTTGGGAGGCCAAGGTGGGTGGATCACCTGACATCAAGAGTTGGAGACCAGCTTGGCCAACATGGTGAAACCCTGTCTCTACTAAAAATACAAAAGTTAACCAGGCATATGCCTGTAATCCCAGCTACTCGGGAGGCTGAGGCAGGAGAATCGCTTGAACCCGGGAGGCGGAGGTTGTGGTGAGCTGAGATCATGCTGTTGCACTCCAGCCTGGGCGACAGAGCAAGACTCCATCTCAAAAAAAAAAAAAAAGCCAGGGGCGGTAGCTATGCCTGCAATCCTAGCACTTTGGGAGGCCAAGGTGGGTGGATCACCTGACATCAAGAGTTGGAGACCAGCTTGGCCAACATGGTGAAATCCTGTCTCTACTAAAAATACAAAAATAGCTGGGCTTGGTGGTACGTGCCTGTAATCCCAGCTAATTGGAGGCTGAGGCAGGAGAATCACTTGAACCTGGGAAGCCGAGGTTGCAGTAAGCCCAGATCACGCATCTGCACTCGAGCCTGGGTGACAGAACGAGACTCTGTCTCAAAACAAAACAAATAAAAAACAGAACCCTGAGATTTGCAAAAGAAAATATGCAGATGACTGGGCTCATGCCTGTAATCCCAGCACTTTGGGAGGCCAAGGCGGGTGGATTACCTGAGGTCAGGAGTTCAAGACTAGCCTGACCAACATAGAGAAACCCCATCTCTACTAAAAATACAAAAGTTAACCAGGCATATGCCTGTAATCCCAGCTACTCGGGAGGCTGAGGCAGGAGAATCGCTTGAACCCGGGAGGCGGAGGTTGTGGTGAGCTGAGATCATGCTGTTGCACTCCAGCCTGGACAACAAGAGTGAAATTCTGTCTCAAAAAAAAAAAAAAAAAAAAAAGCCAGGGGCGGTAGCTATGCCTGCAATCCTAGCACTTTGGGAGGCCGAGACGGGCGGATCACGAGGTCAGGAGATCGAGACCATCCTGGCTAACACGGTGAAACCCTGTCTCTACTAAAAATACAAAAACTAGCCGGGCGAGGTGGTGGGCGCCTGTAGTCCCAGCTACTCAGGAGGCTGAGGCAGGAGAATGGCCTGAACCTGGGAGGCGGAGCTTGCAGTGAGCTGAGATCCGCCACTGCACTCCAGCCTGGGCGACAGAGCAAGACTCCATCTCAAAAAAAAAAATAAAAAGAAAATATGCAGATGATCCATAGGCTTGAGAAGTGTCCCTTTCAGTGGTAACCAAATAAATGCAAATTAAATAAAATAATGCAAAGTCTTTGCAACTAATTTTCAAATTAATGATAATTTAAAAGAATAATTAAGAAAGCTGGAAAGGATGCAGGAGATGTCACTGAGGTACATTGTGGTTGAAGTGTAAATTGGTATACCCTTTCTCGCTCAGGGCTATTTGCAGTATAAACACATATATTTCATTAAAACATTCATTCCATTCCTACTTTTGCACTGATTTAATTACAAGATTGTTCATGGCAGCATGAAATAGGGAAGCTTGGCCGGGCGCGTGGCTCAAGCCTGTAATCCCAGCACTTTGGGAGGCCGAGACGGGCGGATCACGAGGTCAGGAGATCGAGACCATCCTGGCTAACACGGTGAAACCCTGTCTCTACTAAAATACAAAAACTAGCCGGGCGAGGTGGTGGGCGCCTGTAGTCCCAGCTACTCCGGAGGCTGAGGCAGGAGAATCGCTTGAACCCGGGAGGCGGAGCTTGCAGTGAGCTGAGATCCGCCACCGCACTCCAGCCCGGTGACAGAGCAAGACTCCGCCTCAAAAAAAAAAAAAAGACCTGGCCAACATGGTGAAACCCTGTGTCTACTAAAATACAAAAATTGGCCAGGCGTGGTGGTGGTGCCTGCAATCCCAGCTACTCAGGAGGCTGAGGCAGTAGAATCGCTGGAACCTGGGAGGCAGAGGTTGCAGTGAGCCAACATGCCATTGCACTCCAACCTGGGTGACAGAACCAGACTCCATCTCAAAATAAATAAATAAAATGCTTACTGGTATTTCAGCTAATTCAAAACAACGCAATGGGAGATGAGTACTATTATTTACCCCAATTTATGAATTTTACAGAGAGAGGTTAGAGTAATTAATTTGCTCCAGGTAGGTTCACAGCTGCTAAACACTGCCATGATTGACCCCTAGTCTGCTAGGATCCCCAAACCACCACTCACCAAACAGCCCTCAAGAAACAGAACTCTGGGCCAGGTGTGGTGGCTCATGCCTGTAATTCCAGCACTTTGGGAGGCCGAGGCAGGTGGATCACCTGGGGTCAGGAGTTCACGACCAGCTTGAGCAACATAGAGAAACCCTGCCTCTACTAAAAATACAAAACATTAGCTGGGCGTGGTGGTGGGCTGAGGCAGGAGGCTGAGGCATGAACCTGGGAGGCGGAGCTTGCAGTGAGCCCAGATTGTGCCACTGCACTCCAGCCTGGGCGACAGAGCAAGACTCCATCTCAAGAAAAAAAAAAAAAAGCCAGGGGCGGTAGCTATGCCTGCAATCCTAGCACTTTGGGAGGCCAAGGTGGGTGGATCACCTGACATCAAGAGTTGGAGACCAGCTTGGCCAACATGGTGAAATCCTGTCTCTACTAAAAATACAAAAATAGCTGGGCTTGGTGGTACGTGCCTGTAATCCCAGCTAATTGGAGGCTGAGGCAGGAGAATCACTTGAACCTGGGAAGCCGAGGTTGCAGTAAGCCCAGATCACGCATCTGCACTCGAGCCTGGGTGACAGAACGAGACTCTGTCTCAAAACAAAACAAATAAAAAACAGAACCCTGAGATTTGCAAAAGAAAATATGCAGATGACTGGGCTCATGCCTGTAATCCCAGCACTTTGGGAGGCCAAGGCGGGTGGATTACCTGAGGTCAGGAGTTCAAGACTAGCCTGACCAACATAGAGAAACCCCATCTCTACTAAAAATACAAAAAGTTAACCAGGCATATGCCTGTAATCCCAGCTACTCGGGAGGCTGAGGCAGGAGAATCGCTTGAACCCGGGAGGCGGAGGTTGTGGTGAGCTGAGATCATGCTGTTGCACTCCAGCCTGGACAACAAGAGTGAAATTCTGTCTCAAAAAAATAATAAAATAAAAAGAAAATATGCAGATGATCCATAGGCTTGAGAAGTGTCCCTTTCAGTGGTAACCAAATAAATGCAAATTAAATAAAATAATGCAAAGTCTTTGCAACTAATTTTCAAATTAATGATAATTTAAAAGAATAATTAAGAAAGCTGGAAAGGATGCAGGGAGATGTCACTGAGGTACATTGTGGTTGAAGTGTAAATTGGTATACCCTTTCTCGCTCAGGGCTATTTGCAGTATAAATACATACATTTCATTAAGCATACATTTCATTCCTACTTTTGCACTGATTTAATTACAAGATTGTTCATGGCAGCATGAAATAGGGAAGCTTTAATCTCAACTTAATCTCAATCTCTAATGAAGTATGGAATAAATTGTGGTATGAGTGCATGGGGGTAGTGGGATGGTGGGGGTAGTGGGATGGTGAGGCTGTGAGGGGAAGGAAATAAATCTTAGGTAACATAATGGTTTGTTGCCTTTCAAAGGGCCACAGGACATAAAAAGATATACGTTACGGTATATCTATGTTTTTAAAATGTCATGTGGTGGGGAACTAGGAAAAAACATCTAGAAAAGATCTTTAAGATGGCGATCATGAAAAAAAGTTGAGAAAAAATCTAGGTTCCGTGTGGTGGCTCACGCCTATAATCCCAGTACTTTAAGAGGCCCAGGTGGGCACATCACCCGAGGTCCGGAGTCCGAGACCAGCCTGGGCAACATATTGAGGCCCCATCTCTTTTTTTTTTTTTTTTTTTTTTGAGGCGGAGTCTCGCTCTGTCGCCCAGGCTGGAGTGCAGTGGCCGGATCTCAGCTCACTGCAAGCTCCGCCATTGAGGCCCCATCTCTACAAAAATTTAAAAACATGCTGGGCGCAGTGGCTCACGCCTGTAATCGTAGCACTTTGGGAGGCCAAGGCAGGCAAATTACCTGAGGTCGGGAGTTCAAGACCAGCCTGGCCAACATGGTGAAACACTGCCTCTACTAAAAATACAAAAATTAGCCAGGTGCAGTGGTGCACACCTGTAATCTCAGCTACTTGGGAGGCTGAGGCAGGAGGTGCTTGAACTCAAAGGCAGACGTTGCGGTGAGCCGAGATCGCTCCACTGCACTCCAGCTTGGGCAACAAGAGCGAGACTCCGTCTCAAAAAAAAAAAAAAAAATTAAAATTAAATATTAGTCAGGCCTGGTGGCACATTCCTGTAGTTTCAACTACTCAGGAGGCTGAGGTGGGAGGATCGCTTGAGTTCAGGAGGTGGAGGATGCAGTGAGCTGAGATAGCGCCTCTGAACTCCAACCTAGGCAAAGTGGGGATGCCCTGTGGCAAAACAAACAAACACACTTTAAATTTCTGAGTGATATACAGCATCGGCCGCCTCCGGGACCTGCTCGGGTGGTACACTCCAAGCTGCAGAGACTTAAGAAAAGGGCATCTTGGTTACAGCCCGGGTATGGGGTTCCACCCCCTTCCCCGCCACCGCCAGGCAGCGCGGTCCGCCCTTCCAGCTGGGATCCCCGCGTCTCTTGGCCTTCCTGGAGCCCCACTGTTGTGCTGAAAGAGACCGCCCTTCCGATGCCCAAGTCCGGCTCCATAACCACGTAAACGAATTGTGGATTCAGACACCGTGAGCGGCGGAAACAAAGGCGTCCCCACGGTGTGCGGCCGCCCGCTGAGAAGGGTCTGCCGGTCGGCTACCTGGCGAGGGAACGGAGCACGCCCCCTCCCGTTCACGCCGTGCGTCTCCTTCTGGCAGACAGCACAGGCGGTCAGTTTTGAACTTTCTGGGTGCGCACCTCCTAAGGCTTCAGCCGGGCCAGGTCACTCACTGTCTTCAACAAAATCAAATGTTCAAAACGTACTGTCGGCTAATACCTTTTTTTTTTTTTTTGAGACGGAGTCTTTCTTGTTGCCCAGTCTGGAGGGCAGTGGCGCGATCTCGAGAGGCTCACTGCAGCCTCCGCCTGCCGGGTTCAAGTGGTTCTGCCACCTCAGCTTCCCAAGTAGCTGGGATTACCGCCCCACCACGCCCGGCTAATTTTTTCTTGTTTTTCTTGAGACGGAGTCTCGCTCTGTCGCCCAGGCTGGAGTGCAGTGTCGGCTCAACCTCCACCTCCCGTGTTCAAGCGATTCTCCTGCCTCAGCCTCGGGAGTAGCTGGGACTACAGGCACGCGCCACCACGCCCAGCCAAATTTTGGGGTCTTTGATTCCTGCTTCCTCGACAGGGTCCCTGAGGGCTCAGGATCCAGGGATGGAGGCTTCTGGGGCGAAAATGGCACCTCCTGGCAGGAAAGGCCAGGCCTGTGAGGGCTCAGACGAATCCTGGCTCCACACGCAGTTCATGCTGCCCGGGCCTCAGGGACCAGCACATCCACCTCCTGTCCTCCAGTTGAGGCCTCAGGGCTCCCAGAGAAAGGAGCAGGGTCCCCAAGCCGCTGACAACCAGGACCAGCCAGGCTCCGGCCTCCTCCCTTCTTGTGCATTTCTGCCCGCCCCAGGCTTCTCCAAGGCTTCGCTGCCATCTACTGAAACCAGCCTGGTGCTGACCCAGCCTTGTCCTCAGCAACCATGGCCTGCAAATCGTATTCCATGTGCCTGGATTTCCCTCTGGACACAAAGGCTCCGTGAAGACGGTTTAGGCAGTTCCCAACTTCATGATCACAGCAGGCCCCTCCGGACCTCCCTGCACTGTCCCTAGTCTGGGCCAGGGCCACCCCATCCATGGGAGGATGGGTCGAGCTGTCCTCCCAGAGCCAGGCTGGAATGGGCCCCACAGCCTTCAGGGAACTACCTTTTCCTCTACAAAGCTGGTCACCTGCTCTTACTCTCACCCTTATAGGCTATGTCTGCCTCATCATCTGGGATTCGCTGTCTCCATTCCGGGGTCTCTGTGTCTTTAAGTCTAGGTTGGGTATTGACCCAGCCACCCGGCTTTCTTCCCATCTGCGTTCACACTTCATACTCCACACCCTCTTGCCTTCTACCTTTCTCGCTTCACCGCTTCACCATGACCTTTGTAAGCAATGTCTGGTTAGATTTTGTTTCCTGTCCAACTGGACAGGCTCTGTTAATACATTTATGGTTCTTGTTTTATTGATCTATGAGAATTATTTCTACCACTTAATTTTTTGTTCTGGCTTTTCTAAACTTCTATTTTATCTCTCCTTTCCTAACTTCTAGTAGAGAGACTCAGTTTTCATATTCCCCTTCCTCTTCGAATGACTTGGAGGTTATGGTAGGCTGATCATGGCTCCCACAGATACACCCATGTCTAAGCCCTGTAGCCCACGAGCATCAGCTGGTGTGGCAAATGATGTGATCAGAGAGGGACCCTGAGGGAGGAGCGTATCCTGAGTCATCCAGGCAGGCCCTAAATGCATTATAAGAGAGAGTCCAAGGAGCTTCGACCCAGAGCTGCACAAGCAACAAGGCCCTGTGAAAGACGGAGCAGGTCTTGGAGTTGCAGCCACAGCACAGGAACGCCAGGGCAGCCGCCGAGGCAGGAAGAGGCCAGGAGGCTCCTCCCGAGAGCCTCAGGAGGGAGCATGGCCCTGCCTTCTCCAGGCCTTGATTTCTGTCTTCTGGCCCCAAGACTGTGAGGGAATAAGTTTCTGTTGCTGTGAACCCCAGGCCTGTGGTAGCTTGTTACAGCAGCGACAGGAAACTAACACAGAGGTCGTATTTTCTCTTTTACTTTAATAAACTGCCTTGAACACTTTATTGTGTGCACCAGGACAGGCCCGCTCTTAGTCTAGACACAGCCAGCGCCTCCGCAGGTTCCTCCTCCAATGCATTAGAGCATGAGTTTCTGGCATCTGTGGGGTGCCCGGATCAGGAGGGACGCGCCCAATTTGTCCTCAGGAGATTCCCAATTGTTTGTGGATGTTGGATGTGGCGTCCATGGGAGCGTCTGGGATTTTGGTGTCTTGTACATCTAGCAGCATTGTCTTGTGCAGGGTGAGGGAAGTAGGGCCCCTGCCTCCACCTGCCTGCATGTGGTATCTCCCTAGAAGGAAGCCTTTGGTAAGTGGTTGGGAATATTAGGGTGCTCGAATGGGTACTGTGAGGAGGTGCAGAGGCACCAGGCTCTAGCAGCCTCCTGCCTCCAGGAGAGGCCTGGGATCACTGCAGCAACCAATGCCTTGGATCACTCGAGGGCTAGAAGACACCCACCAGCTACACAGCTCAGGGGTGTCACACATTGGGCATATTGTGGCGTCAGTTTGAGAACCAGCCTGGGTGGAGTTGGATCAGGACACCCAGCCAGGATTCCATATCATCGGGGAGGGGAACGCCCATGTGGCTTGTGTGAAGGACACTCCAGGGAATGCAAAGGCTGTGGTGGCTGGGAGGAGCTCAGGGATGAAAGAGATTCCAAGGATTTTATGGAGGTGCCTGGGTTTGCTGTTAGGGAACTTGCATATGACTTGTATAAAGGTTGCTTCAGGGGACATGAAGACACTGGTAGCTGGGAGGAGCACAGGGATGACAGAGACCCAGAGGACCCTATGGAGGTCTTTGGGACTGATGATGGCTTGGGGCCAGAGGAGCTGGGGAGCCTGTGGGGACAACCTGGTGGGAGAAGCTTTCCCACACCGCCCACCTGGCCAGTGAACTCTCCAAGGGCCTCGTTTGAACGACTTCCTCAGGCGGTCTCGGTTTAGAAGGCAATGGAAGCTGCCTCACCAGGAGCTTCCTCAGGCACCTGCAGGACACAGGAGGCACAGACTACAGCCAGGAGCACTGGACACCTGCGGCCCAGGCCTTCAGGGTCCCCCATGCTGACTTCACAAAGCTCTGCCTAACCCTGCCCCAGGGCTTTAGTGACATCAAGGCTGTGATCGCCCCTCCCAGATCAGCCCCAGGCCCTGGGGTGGCATCCTAGGCCCTGGTAGGAAGGATATGGGAGAAAACGGGAAAGAGCCTCACTTTTGACAGGAAAGTGTAGAACTCAAGTTTCTCCAGTTGTTTCAAGAGCCTTTGCAATCTGGAAAGCAGGAGATGGGTTATGGTGGCGGGCGGGAACTGGGATTTACAGGAGCCTCAGTGCGTGAGTCATTAAGGGAGACCCCAGGATCGGGATTAGACCCTGAGCCCCAGCATCCCTGTCCAAGGCCACATGGCCCCAAGAGTGAGAGCTTTGTCATTTACAAAGTGCTTCCCAACACGTCCCGTCATGGGGGTCATGACCACCTCCTGGGAGAGAGGACAGGGGCAGTCTCAAAGAGGACTCAGCCATGTTATACAGCTGCCCACATGGACCTGGAGCCCCTCCTACACCTCCAGGCAGTCACTAGTCACCTCCCCCACATAGTCCCCTCCTGGACAACACCCACTCCCTGGACCCCATGGCTTCATCCCAGCAGGGAATCGGAGACAGACCCTGGGTTCCAATTGCCCTAGCAGGAGCTTCCCCATCAGGCCTCTGCAAATGACTTCCTAGGAGACGTGGTGCTTGTTCCTAGGAACAGGTGAAGCTGTGATCTCTGGGGCTTTGGGGATCCTCAGAGCCTTACCTTTAAAAGCGATGTATATCCTGAGCCCCACTTCAGCTTGATCCTGAGAGACAAGAAAGAGTGAGGGCGCAGGCTGGTTCTCAGTCTCCTGTCCCCACAGCTGCAGACCCACAGTGCTCGTGAATGACACACTTTCTCCGCCCAGCTCACGGAGCCCTGTGTGCTCTTTCCTTTCCTTTCTAAAGTGCATAATAACCTTTTCTGGTTTCCTTCTTTGAAAAGCACAGAGGAGTTTTCTATGTAAGGCCTGCCCTGGGCGTCGTCAGTCCCTGTTCCGCTGCTTGTAAAACACACACACTTGGGTCTGCAGGTGCCTCCGAGCTGGCAGGGAGGATTCTGCTTCTGAGGAGGCCAGAGGCGACTCCAGTCTCAGGTGGGGGCTCTCAGGGGCTCAGCACAGCCCCAGAGCACCGCACACAGAGGCTGGGACCCGAGGCACCTGCCCGGGAAGGCGGCTGATGAGCCCGGGCTCAGGGCCTGTCCTCCCACAACGACCTCACCCCTCTCATGACCGGGTCCTCGCCACTGAGTCCCGGGGTTTGTTTTTGCTGTGATGCCTCCCGTGCACCCCCACAGATGGTCTGGGAGCTGGGGATGGAAATCCTATGCTCACTCCAACCCCTGCCTGCCCTGCCGTCCCTAGAGGGATGATGAGATTTCCCATCACAGGAGCGCCTCTGCTTGATTTGGAAAAGTGGAAAAGAGAGCAGGAAAAACAGAATCATTCTCTGCTGGGTGTGGGCTGAGGGCTCCTTACATTCTTGCTGTTCTCCTCTCTGGGAGGCCCTGAGGACGGCTCCCTGGGGGTAAAGTAGGGGCGTAAGATGATCAGGAACATCAGGCTAAACGCAGCGAAGAGGCTGAAATGGATGATCTCCAGAATGGGGCTCCAGCACAGCTCTGTGTCAAGAACACTGTTCAGAGGAAAGAGAATATCCATGTCAACTGCACTGCTGCCTCGGTCTACTGAGCCCTGGGCGTCCCTCGGAATATTTATTGGGGCCCAGGCCCACATCACAGAGGTGGGGCCTCCCCTCACAAAGGGCTCCTAAGGGTGGGGTGGGCAGTGGGAGGAGACTGAGGTCCAGCCCCACCCACCACCACCCACCCCTGCAGTTCCTTCACCCTCCTGGCCTTCTACATCCCTCCTTCCCACTCCACCTTCTCAACCTATCAGAGACAGACCTGGTCTGTTTTCTATCCTCTCACCCTGGCACACAGATGGTACCTGGTTCCTTGGAGATCTGCTCAGGCTCCCTCAATTTCACAGTTTTTGAGGATCTGGATTTGTCCCTGAAATTCCTGTTATTTCCAGGGATTATTGCTCTAGGGTCTCCTCTACCTGCTCACTGTAACTTCTGCCTCCCAGGTTCAAGCAATTTTCTACCTCAGCCTCCCGAGTAGCTGGAATTATAGGCGCCTACCACCACGCCTGGCTAATTTTTTTTATTTTTAGTGGAGACAGGTTTTCACCATCTTGGCCAGGCTGGTCTCGAACTCCTGACCTCGTGATCCACCCGCCTCACCCTCCCAGGGTGCTGGGATTACAAGTGTGAGCCTCCCGTGCCTGGCCTCAAAAAAGTTTTTCTAGGGCTTTGGCTAAGCACATGAAGATAAGTGATGCCCAGTTCAGGTTTTGCCAAATAGCACAACTCTTTCCAGAGGCTACAAATTCCAATGGCTCTGGCAGAATGAATATCAACCTAGGTCAGTTCCTCACAACAAGAACCCACAAATTTGTCAGTCCACTTCATGTCTCAACTATTAGATAATAGCAGGCAAGATGCACGTTCCTGACGGGCACAGGTTGTTTATATGGTGATTCTTCTTTGAGTTGTTGGTGTTTTCTCCTTTCTTCCCTCCTCCCTGCCTCCCTTTCCTCCCTCCCTCCACCTAATAGAGGGCCCACGTCTTCACAGGGTGCTCATCTCTAACTGTCGCCAGCATTAGAAAAGGAAGTCAGGGCCAGGTGCAGGAGCTCACGCCTGTAATCCCAGCACTTTGGGAAGCCAAGGCAGGAGGATCACGAGATCAGGAGATCGAGACCATCCTGGCTAACCCGGTGAATCCCGGTCTCTACTAAAAATACAAAAAAATTAGCTGGGTGTGGTGGCAGGCGCCTGTAGTCCCAGCTACTCTGGAGGCTGAAGCAGGAGAATGGCGTGAACCCGGGAGGCAGAGCTTGCAGCGAGCCAATATTGCGCCACTGCACTCCAACCTGGGCGATGACAGAGCTAGACTCTGTCTCAAAAAAACAAATAAATAAATAAAAATAAAATAAAACAAGGAAGTCAGAAAGCTAAGCAAGGCCTGGATCAGGAGAGCTCTTTATTCTAATGATGAGAAACCACCACAGGGCTCTGGGAAGGGAAGTGGCATGGTCTGATTTACCTATTTTTAAAAATCCATGTAAAGATTATGGGGGAGAGCAGGGCAAGAGTAGAAGCAGAGATGCCAGGTAGGAAGCAGTTACAAGAATCCAGATAGGTATGGTTGCAGGTTGCTTGGACTAGGGTGGTAATACTGCACAGGTTCGGGATATATTTTGAAGATAAAGCCAGCTGGTCTTGCTCACATGGACGCTTAGAGAAACTGGGGCCAGGGAACTGGGTAAATTTCCGGGGGGTTGGGGAAGATGGGGAAGGATGCTACTTTGACTGAGATGGAAACACTGGGGGAGGAGTTGGGTGTGAGTTGTGTGGGGACTTCAGAAATCTTTTGACCTTTAATGTAAGATGGCGTTAGACATACCAGTGGCACTAGAGGCTGCGGAAGCACGGGAACAATCTAGAAATCGGCCAAGAGCTTTGGCTAGAAATTTAAATGTGGGAATCATCAGTTTATAGGTGTCACTGATATATATATATTTTTTTGAGACGGAGTCTCGCTCATCACCAGGCTGGAGTGCAGTGGCGGATCTCAGCTCACTGCAAGCTCCGTCTCCCGGGTTTACGCCATTCTCCTGCCTCAGCCTCCCGAGTAGCTGGAATTATAGGCGCCACCACCACGCCTGGCTAATTTTTTTTATTTTTAGTGGAGACAGGTTTTCACCATCTTGGCCAGGCTGGTCTCGAACTCCTGACCTCGTGATCCACCCGCCTCACCCTCCCAGGGTGCTGGGATTACAAGTGTGAGCCTCCGTGCCTGGCCTCAAAAAGTTTTTCTAGGGCTTTGGCTACACATGAAGATAAGTGATGCCCAGTTCAGGTTTTGCCAAATAGCACAACTCTTTCCAGAGGCTACAAATTCCAATGGCTCTGGCAGAATGAATATCAACCTAGGTCAGTTCCTCACAACAAGAACCCACAAATTTGTCAGTCCACTTCATGTCTCAACTATTAGATAATAGCAGGCAAGATGCACGTTCCTGACGGGCACAGGTTGTTTATATGGTGATTCTTCTTTGAGTTGTTGGTGTTTTCTCCCTTTCTTCCCTCCCTCCCTGCCTCCCTTTCCTCCCCTCCCCTCCACCTAATAGAGGGCCCACGTCTTCACAGGGTGCTCATCTCTAACTGTCGCCAGCATTAGAAAAGGAAGTCAGGGCCAGGTGCAGGAGCTCACGCCTGTAATCCCAGCACTTTGGGAAGCCAAGGCAGGAGGATCACGAGATCAGGAGATCGAGACCATCCTGGCTAACCCGGTGAATCCCGGTCTCTACTAAAAATACAAAAAAATTAGCTGGGTGTGGTGGCAGGCGCCTGTAGTCCCAGCTACTCTGGAGGCTGAAGCAGGAGAATGGCGTGAACCCGGGAGGCAGAGCTTGCAGCGAGCCAATATTGCGCCACTGCACTCCAACCTGGGCGATGACAGAGCTAGACTCTGTCTCAAAAAACAAATAAATAAATAAAAATAAAATAAAACAAGGAAGTCAGAAAGCTAAGCAAGGCCTGGATCAGGAGAGCTCTTTATTCTAATGATGAGAAACCACCACAGGGCTCTGGGAAGGAAGTGGCATGGTCTGATTTACCTATTTTTAAAAATCCATGTAAAGATTATGGGGAGAGCAGGGCAAGAGTAGAAGCAGAGATGCCAGGTAGGAAGCAGTTACAAGAATCCAGATAGGTATGGTTGCAGGTTGCTTGGACTAGGGTGGTAATACTGCACAGGTTCGGGATATATTTTGAAGATAAAGCCAGCTGGTCTTGCTCACATGGACGCTTAGAGAAACTGGGGCCAGGAACTGGGTAAATTTCCGGGGTTGGGGAAGATGGGGAAGGATGCTACTTTGACTGAGATGGAAACACTGGGGAGGAGTTGGGTGTGAGTTGTGTGGGGACTTCAGAAATCTTTTGACCTTTAATGTAAGATGGCGTTAGACATACCAGTGGCACTAGAGGCTGCGAAGCACGGAACAATCTAGAAATCGGCCAAGAGCTTTGGCTAGAAATTTAAATGTGGGAATCATCAGTTTATAGGTGTCACTGATATATATATATTTTTTTTTTTTTTGAGACGGAGTCTCGCTCTGTCACCCAGGCTGGAGTGCAGTGGCCGGATCTCAGCTCACTGCAAGCTCCGTCTCCCGGGTTTACGCCATTCTCCTGCCTCAGCCTCCCGAGTAGCTGGGACCACAGGCGCCCGCCACCTCATCCGGCTAGTTTTTTGTATTTTTTAGTAGAGACGGGGTTTCACCGGGTTAGTCAGGATGGTCTCGATCTCCTGACCTTGTGATCCGCCCGTCTCGGCCTCCCAAAGTGCTGGGATTACAGGCTTGAGCCACCGCGCCCGGCCCACTGATATATTTAAAACCATGGACCACGGACTGGGCGCGGTGGCTCACACCTGTAATCCTAGCTCTTTGGGAGGTCAAGTCGGGCAGATCACTTGAGGTCAGGAGTTCAAGACCAGCCTGGCCAACATGGTGAAACCCTGTCTTTTCTAAAAATACAAAAATTAGCTGAGTGGTGGCATGCACCTATATAGTCCCAGCTACTCAGGAGGCTGAGGCAAGAGAATCACTTGAACCCAGGAGGCTGAGGTTGCAGGGCACCGAGATTACGCCACTGCACTCCAGCCTGGGCGAGACTCCGTCTCAAAAAAAAAAAGTGACTGAGAACTCAAAAATTGGGGAGAGTGGGAGCAGGGAAGGGTTGAAAAACTACCTGTTAGGTACTGTGTTCACTATTTAAGTGACAGGTTCACTAGAAGCCCAAACCTCAGCACCACACAGTTTATCCATGTAACAAACCTGCACGTGTACCTACTGAATCTAAAAATTTTTAAGGCCGGTGCAGTGGCTCAAGCCTGTAATCCCAGCACTTTGGGAGGCCGAGGCAGGCGGATCACGAGGTCAGGAGGTCGAGACCATCCTGGCTAACATGGTGAAACCCCTCTCTACTAAAAAATACAGGCCGGTGCAGTGGCTCAAGCCTGTAATTAATGGACTGCTCCACGAAGAAAAGTGTAACTCTGTGAGATGAATTCACATCATCAAGCAATTTCTAAGAAAGCTTCTTTCTAGTTTTATCTGAAGATATTTCCTTTTCACCATAAGCCTCAATGCGGTAAAATATCACTTTGCAGATTCAAGAAAACTGTTAGCAAACTGATTCATGAAGACGAAGTTGTAACTCTGTGAGTTGAATTCACATATCACAAATGCAGTTTCTCAGAAGGCTTCTTTCCAGTTTTTTTTGAGGATATTTCCTTTTCACCATAGCCCTCAATGATCCCAAATAGCACTTCCAGAATCCTCAAGACAGTGTTAAGCAAACTGCTCCAAGAAACGTAAGTGTAACTCTGTGTGATGAAGTCACACATCAGAAAGCAAGTTTCTCAGAAAGCTTCTTTGTAGT
>CM058076.1:11403255-11454644 GCA_030247045.1 Colobus guereza
TGTTGGCCAGGTTAGTCTCAAACTCCTGACCTCAAGTGATTCTCCTGCCTCAGCCTCCCAAGTAGCTGGGATTACAGGCATGAGCCACCATGCCCCGCCTGGACTCAATTTTTAACACATACTTTTAACACTAACTTTTGTGCTAGAAAATTGAATTATTAATTCTGTAAAAACCTAACTGTGTGTACTTTAATAAGTAAAACTAACTTGGTTATAATGTGACAAAAATACAAGCAATAATAATAGAAAAATTATCCAATAGGAACCGTGCAAAGAATTTTATATTATAACTCATGTCCCCTTTCCCTGCAATGTTATTAACTTCTATCCCCATTTTCCACATCAAGGAAATTAAGTTTGAGACACTGGTGACTCACTGAAGTCACAGATCTGGTAGGTGGAGAGAGTTTCTCTCACTCTAGGGACCACAATCTACAGAATAAAAATTCTGGCCCCCAGCACTTTGGGAGGCTGAGGCAGGCGGATCACGAGGTCAGGAGATCGAGACCATCCTGGCTAACACGGTGAAACCCCGTCTCTACTAAAAATACAAAAACTAGCCGGGCGAGGTGGCGGGCACCTGTAGTCCCAGCTTACTCTGGAGGCTGAGGCAGGAGAATAGTGTAAACCCGGGAGGCGGAGCTTGCAGTGAGCTGAGATCCGGCCACTGCACTCCAGCCTGGGTGACAGAGCGAGACTCCATCTCAAAAAAAAAAAAAAAAAAAAAAAAATTCTACAAAATATTTGTTACCATTGAAGTAGGTAGGCAAACTGTTACTAGCATCAGATTATGGCAGGAATAAGAAGAAAGGGTGGTGGGCTGGTCTTGCTTCTGCAGTTTAATGGGGATCCCTGCACTGAGATGTCTGGCTAAGTGGTCATTGTAACAAATGGCAGAGATCGTGAAAACATCAGGGAGCAGGTGGTGGCCGTTCCGGTTTCTGATCTCAGGAACAGGGAAGAGCTGCAGATGTCTTTACTGTGAATGAGGGAGAGAAACGCTAAAGCGCAGAAACGCTCAGAACCAAAGAGCTGTATCACTCACGCTTCTGGAAAAGACATTAGCATCTTCTCATTGCTCATCTACTGTGCCTGGCACAGCCTTATTTTCTAGCTTTCTGAATGTGAGTTCCATCCATATCCTTTGCATAACTGTGGTACTGGGCTGTGGAGAGCTTGGGATGCGTGTCCATGAGGAAATAGGCTGTTCTGGTTATTATAAAATGGCCAGGAGAGAGCGCCATGGCACACCTCTGAGTAACCCAAGACACTCCTGTTTGGGGAATGCAAACCATCCATATGGCAGGGGCCAATTATAAAGATTGATCCTGTTACAAGAATGGTTTCAAATCTGACCAACCTCATGGCATACACTGGGGAAGCAATTGTGAAACCCCTTGATTCTCTGAATCTGGACATGCTGTACTGTGCCAATGGTTTGTGTGTGACAGAAAATGTAGCTGTGTCTACTGGGAAAGACTGGGGAAATTTCTTCCTGTGGAGTTGTTTATAAAGCAAAAGTGCAGGAAACTGTCAGTAATATTGTAGTCTATAAAGGGAAATTACTCTTAGAGGCTAATATTGCACGATGACTACTTTTTTTTCTTTTTTTCTTTTTGCCTATTTGGAAAAGATCTTTATCTCTTGGAGTATTAAGAAGTCAACATATAATTGCCACCCTATACACTGTGTTCTGGAGTGCCTAATTTATTGAAGCGTGAAACCTGTTTTTTTTTTTTTGAGACAGAGTCTCACTCTGTTGCCCAGGCTGGAGTGCAGTGGCAAGATCTTGGCTCACTGCAACCTCTGCCTCCTGGGTTCAAGCAATTCTCCTGCCTCAGCCTCCCAAGTAGCTGGGACTACAGGTGCTCACCATGCCCAACTAATTTTTGTATTTTTAGTAGAGATGGGGTTTCACCATGTTGGCCAGGCTGGTCTCAAACTCCTGACCTCAAGTGATTCTCCTGCCTCAGCCTCCAGAGTAGCTGGGATTACAGGCATGAGCCACTGCACCTGGCCGGTGTGAAACCTGTTTTAAATAAAAATCTGTTTCAAAACCAAGGCCAGACATGGTGGCTCATGCCTATAATCTCACACTCTGGGAGGCTGAGGTGGAAGGATCACTTGAGGCCAGGAGTTCAAGACCAACCTGGGCAACACAATCTCCACCAAAAAAAAATTTAGCAATTAGCCAAACCTGGTGGCACATACCTGTTGGTCCCAGCTACTTGGGAGACTGAGGCAGGAGGATCACGAGGTCAGGAGATCGAGACCATCCTGGCTAACACTGTGAAACCCGTCTCTACTAAAAATACAAAAACTAGCCGGGCGAGGTGGCGGGTGCCTGTAGTCCCAGCTACTTGGGAGGCTGAGGCAGGAGAATGGCATAAACCCGGGAGGCGGAGCTTGCAGTGAGCTGAGACCCAGCCACTGCACTCCAGCCCAGGCGACAGAGCAAGACTCCGTCTCAAAAAAAAAAAAACAATAAACTATTTATTATGGACAGTTGTCTGTTTTCAGACATTGTGGCTACCCCAAACAACTTTAAGTCAAAAGACATGATCATTTAGTTTAACCCTGTTTTAAAAGTCAGTTTAAAAGGGTACACTACTCGCTGGGCCTGTAATCCCAGCACTTTGGGAGGCTGAGACAGGCGGATCACGAGGTCAGGAGATCGAGACCATCCTGGCTAACACGGTGAAACCCGTCTCTACTAAAAATACAAAAACTAGCCGGGCGAGGTGGCGGGCGCCTGTAGTCCCAGCTACTCGGGAGGCTGAGGCAGGAGAATGGCGTAAACCCGGGAGGCGGAGCTTGCAGTGAGCTGAGATCCAGCCACTGCACTCCAGCCCAGGTGACAGAGCAAGACTCCGTCTCAAAAAAAAAAAAAAGACATTATAATTTAGTTTAATCTGTATGGAAATCTTTCCTAGTTGGTCCATTGTTTGATGATTAAACATCTGTTGCATTGTAAACAGAATATAAGCTGACAGTGCACTAGAGGATACTCACTATTTCATCACTTTGTGATTCAATGACATTAAAGGGAGTAAAGTAGAAAATATAATAGGTATAAATGTGTAATTATAAGGAATAGGAGGAAGTTCTTGTTGGAATAAATTGGCTTCAAGGGCCCTCATGTTGACTTTGCTCCTTTTGAAGAAAGTCATGTGATGCTTTCACCCTGAGGATAATCTGAGAGACTTCACCAGGGACACATGCTTAACAGATGATATTAAAGCAGACTTTAACCAGCCAATGACAGCAGCAATAAATATACAGTCTCAACAAAGTGCACCCTTTAGAAAGTGCTGGGCATGTAAGTAGTGAGGCCTTTTGTTATTCTAATACACATATGGACTAAATGGG
Organism: Colobus guereza; assembly: GCA_030247045.1. Taxonomy (NCBI): domain Eukaryota; kingdom Metazoa; phylum Chordata; class Mammalia; order Primates; family Cercopithecidae; genus Colobus; species Colobus guereza. The sequence goes on from CM058076.1 coordinate 11,406,625, forward strand.
CACTGTCTTCAATTCAGATGACAAGATGCCTCTTCCCAGTAGTTTGAATGGGCTGTGTATCTATCTCAAGCATACATTCAGTGAGAAATTTAATAAGATTCCAAATATTTCAAGAATCACTCTTTTTTTTTTTTTTTTTTTTGAGGCGGAGTCTCGCTCTGTCGCCTGGACTGGAGTACAGTGGCGGATCTCAGCTCACTGCAAGCTCTGCCTCCGGGTTTACGCCATTCTCCTGCCTCAGCCTCCCGAGTAGCTGGGACTACAGGCGCCTGCCACCTCGCCCGGCTAGTTTTTGTATTTTTAGTAGAGACGGGGTTTCACCGTGTTAGCCAGGATGGTCTCGATCTCCTGACCTCGTGATCTGCCCGTCTCGGCCTCCCAAAGTGCTGGGATTACAGGCTTGAGCCACCGTGCCCGGCGAATCATTCTTTTTTAACCCTTTACTGAATATAAAATGAAGCCTGACCTCCAAGAGTCTTGGAAAATGTGCATTTCTTAGGATTATTTAAAAAATGAATCCTTTGGCCGGGCATGGTGGCTCACGCCTGTAATCCCAGCACTTTGGGAGGCCAAGCTGGGAGGATCACTTGAGGCCAGGAGTTCAAGACCAGCCTGGCCAACATGGTAAAACCCCATCTCTACTAAAAATACAAAATTAGCCCGGCATGGTGGCGGGCGCCTGTAGTCCCAGCTACTTGGGAGGCTGAGACAGGAGAATTGCTTGAACCCAGGAGGCAGAGGTTGCAGTGAGCCGAGATTGCATCACTGCACTCCAGTTTGGGTGACAGAGCAAGACTCCGTCTCAAAAAAAAAAAAAAAAAAAACACTACTCTGTAATGCATTTTCTGTATGGAAATCTTTCCTAGTTGGTCCATTGTTTGATGATTAAACATCTGTTGCATTGTAAAAAGAATACAAGCCAATAGTGTACTAGAGGATACTCACTATTTCATCATTTTATGATTCAATGACATTAAAGGGAGTAAAGTAGAAAATATAATAGGTATAAGTGTGTAATTATAAGGAGTAGGAGGAAAGTTCTTCTTGGAACAAATTGGCTTCAAGGGCCCTCATGTTGACTTTGCTCCTTTTGAAGAAAGGAGTGTGATGCTTTCACCCTGAGGGATAATCTGAGAGACTTCACCAGTGACACATGCTTAACAGATGATATTAAAGCAGACTTTAACAAGCCAACGACAATGTGTTACTTATGAGCAGCAAGAAATATACAGTCTCACCAAAGTGCACCCTTCAGAAAGTGCTGGGCATGTAAGTACTGAGGCCTTTTGTTATTCTAATACACATGTTGACTAAATGGACACTTTCTTCAATTCAGATATTAAGACGCCTCTTCCCAGTAGTTTGAATGGGCTGTGTATCTATGTCAAGCGTACTTTCAGTGAGAAATTTAATAAGATTCCAAATATCTGAAGTATCACATCCTCTAACCCTTTACTGAATATAAAATGAAGCCTGACCTCCAAGAGTCTTGGAAAATGTGCATTTCTTAGGATTATTTAAAAAATGAATCCTTTGGCCGGGCATGGTGGCTCACGCCTGTAATCCCAGCACTTTGGGAGGCCGAGGCAGGTGGATCACAAGGTCAGTAATCCCAGGTACTTGGGAGACTAAGGCAGGAGAATCGCTTGAACCCGGGAGGTGGAGTTTGCAATGAGCCAAGATCGTGCCACTGCACTCCGGTTTGGGTGACAGAGTGAGACTCTGTCTCCAAAAAAAAAAAAAAAAAAATCCTTCTAGGTAGTTCATCAGCTTAAGCTATGTTGGCTGAACATGAAGACTTTGTCAAATCTTGGAAACATGGATAATATCATTTGTATTACATTTTAAGGAACAAAATAATATTAAAATTAGGATTATTTTGCCATAGGATAAAATAGAAATACTGCCATACATTTGACTCATTTATATGACTGAAAATCATATATTTTCAGATTGTTGCTTTATTTTAAAAATCAGACCTCACAAATCTGACACAAGTTATGTGCAAAATAATGTGCCAGTTACACAGCTCCTGAAGGCCAGTGTGAGCCCACATGCCTCTGGTGGTTTATTTCTTTTTTTTTTGAGGCGGAGTCTCGCTCTGTCGCCTGGACTGGAGTACAGTGGCCGGATCTCAGCTCACTGCAAGCTCTGCCTCCCAGGTTTCGCCATTCTCCTGCCTCAGCCTCCCGAGTAGCTGGGACTACAGGCGCCTGCCACCTCGCCCGGCTAGTTTTGTATTTTTAGTAGAGACGGGTTTCACCGTGTTAGCCAGGATGGTCTCGATCTCCTGACCTCGTGATCTGCCCGTCTCGGCCTCCCAAAGTGCTGGGATTACAGGCTTGAGCCACCGTGCCCGGCGAATCATTCTTTTTTAACCCTTTACTGAATATAAAATGAAGCCTGACCTCCAAGAGTCTTGGAAAATGTGCATTTCTTAGGATTATTTAAAAAATGAATCCTTTGGCCGGGCATGGTGGCTCACGCCTGTAATCCCAGCACTTTGGGAGGCCAAGCTGGGAGGATCACTTGAAGTCAGGAGTTCAAGACCAGCCTGGCCAACATGGTGAAACCCTCTCTCAACTAAAATTACAAACATTAGCTGGATGTGGTGGCACGTGCCTGTAATCCCAGCACTTTGGGAGGCTGAGGCAGGAGAATGGCTTGAATCTGGGAGGCGGAGATTGTGATGAACCAAGATGGTGCCACTGCGCTCCAGCCTGAGCAACAGAGTGAGATTCCATCTAAAAAAAAAAAAAAAATCCTTCTAGGTAGTTCATCAGCTTAAGCTATGTTGGCTGAACATGAAGACTTTGTCAAATCTTGGAAACATGGATAATATCATTTGTATTACATTTTAAGGAACAAAATAATATTAAAATTAGGATTATTTTGCCATAGGATAAAATAGAAATACTGCCATACATTTGACTCATTTATATGACTGAAAATCATATATTTTCAGATTGTTGCTTTATTTTAAAAATCAGACCTCACAAATCTGACACAAGTTATGTGCAAAATAATGTGCCAGTTACACAGCTCCTGAAGGCCAGTGTGAGCCCACATGCCTCTGGTGGTTTATTTCTTTTTTTTTTTTTGAGGCGGAGTCTCGCTCTGTCGCCTGGACTGGAGTACAGTGGCCGGATCTCAGCTCACTGCAAGCTCTGCCTCCCAGGTTTACGCCATTCTCCTGCCTCAGCCTCCCGAGTAGCTGGGACTACAGGCGCCTGCCACCTCGCCCGGCTAGTTTTTGTATTTTTAGTAGAGACGGGGTTTCACCGTGTTAGCCAGGATGGTCTCGATCTCCTGACCTCGTGATCTGCCCGTCTCGGCCTCCCAAAGTGCTGGGATTACAGGCTTGAGCCACCGCGCCCGGCTCTGGTGGTTTATTTCTAGAGTCCATTTGCCATGGGTCTTTATCATGTTTCCAAAATAAGGAAGTCACCCATCTCTAGTTCAGGCCTTGTTGCCAATGAAATTTTAAAATACGACATTGATAGCATTTGACTAGACAATGACTAAAATTGGACAAAGGAGATATTTTACTCTCATTGGAGGTTGGCAGCATTTTATTCAGGTTTAAAATTTATGATTCAGCTGAGTGCAGTGGCTCAGGCCTATAATCCCGGCACTTTTGAGAGGCTGAGGTAGGCGGATATCTTAAGGTCAGGAGTTCAAGACAAGCCTGGCCAACATGGTGAAACCCTCTCTCAACTAAAATTATAAAAATTAGCTGGATGTGGTGGCACGTGCCTGTAATCACAGCTACTTGGGAAGCTGAGGCAGGAGAATGACTTGAATCTGGGAGGCGGAAGTGAGCCGAGATGGTGCCACTGCGCTCCAGCCTGAGCAACAGAGTGAGATTCCATAAAAAAAAAAAAATTATGATTCTCTAAACTGTGGGTCAGGGAACTGTAGAGAACAGAAGTTTGCAGGTCTACACATGGAATCTGCAGTTCTGTTAGGAGAGAATGGCAGTGCAAAAGAGCAAGAATTTCTGAGCATCTTCCCTGCAACGTTGACAGTGACCCAAAGTTTCTGGGTTGTCCGGTAGGGGGCACAGCTGATGTTATCCCTCCTGTGCTGGCAGTTTTCTAAGTGAGTTCAGATCCTCTAGGAAGAACAGACATGAGGTCTCTGTGGGAGATCTTTGCAGTGGGAGGTCTCTGTGCAGCACTGTGGAAAAGGTCTCTGTGGGGGCCAAGCCTCCCAAGGAGATTTACGGGCTCCATCTCCGCCTCTCCCAATCCATTAGAACACGCGTTTCCAGCATCTGTGGGGTGCCCGGATGAGGGGATGTGCCTCCAAGTTGTCCTCAAGAGATTCCTAATTGTTCATGGATGTTGGATGTGCTGTGTCCATGGATTTTGGTGTCTTGTGCGTCCAGCAGCATTGGCACGTTCAAGCTGAGGAAAGTGGGACCCCTGCCTCCAGCTGCCTGCATGTGGGGTCTCCCTAGAAGGAAGCATTTAGTGGGTGGGTGGGAAGATTAGGGTGCTCGAATGGGTACTGTGTGGAGGTGCAGAGGCACCAGGCTCTAGCAACCTCCTTCCTCCCAGAGAGGCCCAGGTTAGGATCACTGCAGCGACCAACGCCTTGGATCACTCGAGGGCTAGAAGGCACCCACCAACTGTGTGGACAGGAGCACTCAGGGGCGTTGCACATTGGGCATATTGTCACATCAGTTTTGGAATCAGCCTGCATGGAGTCAGTCCAGGACACCCAGCCAGGATTCCGTCGTCGGGGAGGGGAACGCCCACGTGGCTTGTATGAAGGACACTCCAGGGGACGCAAGGGCTGTGGTCGCTGGGAGGAGCTCAGGGATGACAGAGACCCCAAGGATTCTACAGATGTGGTCGGGTTTGGTGACAGGGTGCTGGCAGATGGCCGGTGTGAAGGGTGCTTCAGGGGACGCAAAGGCTCTGGTGGCTTGGAGGAGCTCAGGGATGACAGAGACTCAAAGGATCCTACGGAGGTCTTCGGGACTGATGATGGCATGGAGGCCAGAGGAGCCGGGGGAGCCCTTGGGGACACATGGAAGCTGGTGGGAGAAGCTTTCCCACTCCCCCCACGTGGACAGTGGTTCCCAGCAGGTGCTTGTTTGTACACTGGCCCCAGGTGGTCTTGGCATGGAAGGTGATGGGATCTGCCCTCCCTAGGGAGCTCTTTCAGGCACCTGCAGGAGACAGGAGCACAAACTGCAGCTGGGAGCACTGGACACCTGTGGTCCAGGCCCCTCCAGGGCCCCCCATGCTGATTTCACAAAGCTCTGCCTACCCCTGCCCCAGGGCTTTAGTGACATCATGGCTGTGATCTCCCCTCCCAGATCAGCCCCAGGCCCTGGGGCGGCATCCTAGGCCCTGGTAGGAAGAAGGACATGGGAGAGAAGGGGAAAGAGCCTCACTTTTCCAGCAGGAAAGCGTAGACCTCAAGGTTCTCCACTTCTTTCAAGAGAATTCTGTAATCTGGAAAGCAGGAGATGGGTTATGGTGGTGAGGGAGGGAACTGGGATTTATAGGAGGCTGAGTCCATGTACCCTTAGGAGAGACCCCAGGATCGGGGATTAGACTCTGGAGCCCCAGCATCCCTGTCCAAGGCCACATGGCCCCAAGAGTGATAGCCAGGTGCCCGGGAGGCAGCACTTTGTCATTTACAAAGTACTTCCTGAGTCTCAAAGAGGACTCAGCCATGTTAAACAGCTGCCCACATGGACCTGGAGCCCCTCCTGCAGGTCCACGCAGTCACTGGTCCCCTCCCCCACATAGTCCCCTCCTGGACAACACCCACTCCCTGGACCCTATGACTTCATCCTAGCAGGGAATCAGAGATGGATCCTGGGTTCCAATTGCCCTAGCAGGAGCTTCCCCATCAGGCCTCTGCAAATGACTTCCTAGGAGATTTGGTGCTTGTTCCTAGGAACAGGTGAAGCTGTGATCTCTGGGGCTTCGGGGACCCTCAGAGCCTTACCTTTCGAAGTGATATACCTATTTCTGATCCTTATCCATTCCCCCACTTCAGCTTGGTCCTGAGAGACAAGAAAGAGTGAGGGCACAGGCCAGGTCTCAGTCTCCTGTCCCCACAGCTGCAGACCCACAGTGCTCGTGAATGACACACTTTCTCCACTCAGCTCACGGAGCCCTGCGTGCTTCTCTTTCCTTTCACTCATTTCTAAAGTGCATAATAACCTTTTCTGGTTTCCTTCTTTGAAAAGCATGGAGGAGTTTTCTATGTGAGGCCTGCCCTGGGCATCCTTAGTCCCTGTTTCACTGCTTATAAAACACACACACTTGGGTCTGCAGGTGCCTCCGAGCTGGCAGGGAGGATTCTGCTTCCGAGGAGGCCAGAGGCGACTCCAGTCTCAGGTGGGGGCTCTCAGGGGCTCAGCACAGCCCCAGAGCACCCACACAGAGGCTGGGACCCGAGGCACCTGCCTGGGAAGGCGGCTGATGAGCCTGGGCTCAGGGCCTGTCCTCCCACAGAGACCTCACCCTCTCATGACCGGGTCCTCGCCACTGAGTCCCGGGGTTTGTTTTGCTGTGATGCCTCCGTGCACCCCACAGATGGTCTGGGAGCTGGGATGGAAATCCTATGCTCACTCCAACCCCTGCCTGCCCTGCTGTTCCTAGAGGGATGATGAGATTTCCCATCACAGGAGCGCCTCTGCTTGATTTGGAAAAGTGGAAAGAGAGCAGGAAAAACAGAATCATTCTCTGCTGGGTGTGGGCTGAGGGCTCCTTACATTCTTGCTGTTCTCCTCTCTGGGAGGCACTGAGGACGGCTCCCTGGGAAAGTAGGGACTTAAGATGATGAGGAACATCAGGCTAAACCCAACGAAGAGGATGAGATGGATGATCTGGGGAACAGGGCTCCAGCACAGCTCTGTGTCAAGAACACTGTTCAGAGGAAAGAGAATATTCATGTCAGCTGCACTGCTGTCCTCTGACTACTGAGCCCTGGGCATCCCTCTGGGAGTATTTATTGGGGCCCAGGCCCACATCACAGAGCTGGGGCCTCCCCTCACAAAGGGCTCCTAAGGGTGGGTGGGCAGTGGGAGGAGGAGACTGAGGTCCAGCCCCACCCACCACCACCCACCCTGCAGTTCCCTTCACCCTCCTGGCCTTCTACATCCCTCCTTCCCACTCCACCTTCTCAACCTATCAGAGACAGACCTGGTCTGTTTTCTATCCTCTCACCCTGGCACACAGATGGTACCTGGTTCCTTGGAGATCTGCTCAGGCTCCCTCAATTTCACAGTTTTTGAGGATCTGGATTTGTCCCTGAAATTCCTGTTATTTCCAGGGATTATTGCTCTAGGGTCTCCTCTGCCTGCAGTTCTAACTTTCCCACATAATATGTTCTTACCTTGCATCAACTCAGACATAGAGCTTATTTTTTCATACTTGCTTATCATTGCGAGTTTTGAATAAATTTTTTTTTTTTTTGACAGAGTCTCGCTCTGACGCCCAGGCTGGAGTGCAGTGGCACGATCTCAGCTCACTGCAGACTCCACCTCCCAGGTTCACACCATTCTCCTGCGTCAGCCTCCCCAGTAGGTGGGACTACAGGCGCCTGCCACCACGCCTGGCTAATTTTTTGTAATTTTTTAAATAGAGACGGGGTTTCACCGTGTTAGCCAGGATGGTCTTGATCCCCTGACCTCGTGATCCACCCACCTTGGCCTCCCAAAGTGCTGGGATTATAGGTCTGAGCCACCGTGTCTGGCCTGAATAAAATTTTTATAATTTTTGTTTCAATTAATCTTTACTATCTTCAGCTAGACTTAATCAAAATTTAAATCAATTCTTTATTATTAAAATTCATAGGACTACAAAACTATAAAAATTGAACTTACTAAACCTTCCAAGGATATTTTTATATATTTGCAATATTTTTGCTTCTAAAATCAATAAAAGTTAAAGTGCATGAAAAGTTTTGGAATTTTCATTATACACACACACACATATACACACATACCCCGTGACAAATCAATTCAGTATTTTCAAATAGAAGAATCAAGCCTTTCTTTCAGTTCAAAAGCTTTATTGTAGTATTTCTTATATGGTAGGACTGCTGGCAGCAAATTTTCTGTCTTTTTTTTTTTTTTTGAGACGGAGTCTCGCTGTGTCATCCGGGCTGGAGTGCAGTGGCCGGATCTCAGCTCACTGCAAGCTCCGCCTCCTGGGTTCACGCCATTCTCCTGCCTCAGCCTCCCCAGTAGCTGGGACTACAGGCGCCCGCCACCTCGCCTAGCTAGTTTTTTTTTTTTTTTTGTATTTTTTAGTAGAGACGGGGTTTCACCATGTTAGCCAGGATGGTCTCGACCTCCTGACCTCGTGATCCGCCCGTCTCGGCCTCCCAAAGTGCTGGGATTACAGGCTTGAGCCACCGCGCCCGGCCTGTATTTTTTTTAGTAGAGAGGGGGTTTCACCATGTTAGCCAGGATGGTCTCGATCTCCTGACCTCGTGATCTGCCCATCTCGGCCTCCCAAAGTGCTGGGATTACAGGCTTGAGCCACTGCACCGGGCCTTAAAAATTTTTAGATTCAGTAGGTACACGTGCAGGTTTGTTACATGGATAAACTGTGTGGTGCTGAGGTTTGGGCTTCTAGTGAACCTGTCACTTAAATAGTGAACACAGTACCTAACAGGTAGTTTTTCAACCCTTCCCCTGCTCCCACTCTCCCCAATTTTTGAGTTCTCAGTCACTTTTTTTTTTGAGACGGAGTCTCTCGCCCAGGCTGGAGTGCAGTGGCGTAATCTCGGTGCCCTGCAACCTCAGCCTCCTGGGTTCAAGTGATTCTCTTGCCTCAGCCTCCTGAGTAGCTGGGACTATATAGGTGCATGCCACCACACTCAGCTAATTTTTGTATTTTTAGAAAAGACAGGGTTTCACCATGTTGGCCAGGCTGGTCTTGAACTCCTGACCTCAAGTGATCTGCCCGACTTGACCTCCCAAAGAGCTAGGATTACAGGTGTGAGCCACCGCGCCCAGTCCGTGGTCCATGGTTTTAAATATATCAGTGGGCCGGGCGCGGTGGCTCAAGCCTGTAATCCCAGCACTTTGGGAGGCCGAGACGGGCGGATCACAAGGTCAGGAGATCGAGACCATCCTGACTAACCCGTGAAACCCCGTCTCTACTAAAAATACAAAAACTAGCCGGATGAGGTGGCGGGCGCCTGTGGTCCCAGCTACTCGGGAGGCTGAGGCAGGAGAATGGCGTAAACCCGGGAGGCGGAGCTTGCAGTGAGCTGAGATCCGCCACTGCACTCCAGCCTGGTGACAGAGCGAGACTCCGTCTCAAAAAAAAAAAATATATATATATCAGTGACACCTATAAACTGATGATTCCACATTTAAATTTCTAGCCAAAGCTCTTGGCCGATTTCTAGATTGTTCCGTGCTTCCAGCCTCTAGTGCCACTGGTATGTCTAACGCCATCTTACATTAAAGGTCAAAAGATTTCTGAAGTCCCCACACAACTCACACCCAACTCCTCCCCAGTGTTTCCATCTCAGTCAAAGTAGCATCCTTCCCCATCTTCCCCAACCCCGGAAATTTACCCAGTTCCTGGCCCCAGTTTCTCTAAGCGTCCATGTGAGCAAGACCAGCTGGCTTTATCTTCAAAATATATCCCGAACCTGTGCAGTATTACCACCCTAGTCCAAGCAACCTGCAACCATACCTATCTGGATTCTTGTAACTGCTTCCTACCTGGCATCTCTGCTTCTACTCTTGCCCTGCTCTCCCCATAATCTTTACATGGATTTTTAAAAATAGGTAAATCAGACCATGCCACTTCCTTCCCAGAGCCCTGTGGTGGTTTCTCATCATTAGAATAAAGAGCTCTCCTGATCCAGGCCTTGCTTAGCTTTCTGACTTCCTTGTTTTATTTTATTTTTATTTTATTTATTTGTTTTTTGAGACAGAGTCTAGCTCTGTCATCGCCCAGGTTGGAGTGCAGTGGCGCAATATTGGCTCGCTGCAAGCTCTGCCTCCCGGGTTCACGCCATTCTCCTGCTTCAGCCTCCAGAGTAGCTGGGACTACAGGCGCCTGCCACCACACCCAGCTAATTTTTTTGTATTTTTAGTAGAGACCGGGATTCACCGGGTTAGCCAGGATGGTCTCGATCTCCTGATCTCGTGATCCTCCTGCCTTGGCTTCCCAAAGTGCTGGGATTACAGGCGTGAGCTCCTGCACCTGGCCCTGACTTCCTTTTCTAATGCTGGCGACAGTTAGAGATGAGCACCCTGTGAAGACGTGGGCCCTCTATTAGGTGGAGGGAGGGAGGAAAGGGAGGCAGGGAGGAGGGAAGAAAGGAGAAAACACCAACAACTCAAAGAAGAATCACCATATAAACAACCTGTGCCCGTCAGGAACGTGCATCTTGCCTGCTATTATCTAATAGTTGAGACATGAAGTGGACTGACAAATTTGTGGGTTCTTGTTGTGAGGAACTGACCTAGGTTGATATTCATTCTGCCAGAGCCATTGGAATTTGTAGCCTCTGGAAAGAGTTGTGCTATTTGGCAAAACCTGAACTGGGCATCACTTATCTTCATGTGCTTAGCCAAAGCCCTAGAAAAACTTTTTGAGGCCAGGCACGGAGGCTCACACTTGTAATCCCAGCACCCTGGGAGGGTGAGGCGGTGGATCACGAGGTCAGGAGTTCGAGACCAGCCTGGCCAAGATGGTGAAAACCTGTCTCCACTAAAAATAAAAAAAATTAGCCAGGCGTGGTGGTAGGCGCCTATAATTCCAGCTACTCGGGAGGCTGAGGTAGAAAATTGCTTGAACCTGGGAGGCAGAAGTTACAGTGAGCAGGTAGAGGAGACCCTAGAGCAATAATCCCTGGAAATAACAGGAATTTCAGGGACAAATCCAGATCCTCAAAAACTGTGAAATTGAGGGAGCCTGAGCAGATCTCCAAGGAACCAGGTACCATCTGTGTGCCAGGGTGAGAGGATAGAAAACAGACCAGGTCTGTCTCTGATAGGTTGAGAAGGTGGAGTGGGAAGGAGGGATGTAGAAGGCCAGGAGGGTGAAGGGAACTGCAGGGGTGGGTGGTGGTGGGTGGGGCTGGACCTCAGTCTCCTCCTCCCACTGCCCACCCCACCCTTAGGAGCCCTTTGTGAGGGGGAGGCCCCACCTCTGTGATGTGGGCCTGGGCCCCAATAAATATTCCCGAGGGGACGCCCAGGGCTCAGTAGACCGAGGGCAGCAGTGCAGTTGACATGGATATTCTCTTTCCTCTGAACAGTGTTCTTGACACAGAGCTGTGCTGGAGCCCCATTCTGGAGATCATCCATTTCAGCCTCTTCGCTGCGTTTAGCCTGATGTTCCTGATCATCTTACGCCCCTACTTTACCCCCAGGGAGCCGTCCTCAGGGCCTCCCAGAGAGGAGAACAGCAAGAATGTAAGGAGCCCTCAGCCCACACCCAGCAGAGAATGATTCTGTTTTTCCTGCTCTCTTTTCCACTTTTCCAAATCAAGCAGAGGCGCTCCTGTGATGGGAAATCTCATCATCCCTCTAGGGACGGCAGGGCAGGCAGGGGTTGGAGTGAGCATAGGATTTCCATCCCCAGCTCCCAGACCATCTGTGGGGTGCACGGAGGCATCACAGCAAAACAAACCCCGGGACTCAGTGGCGAGGACCCGGTCATGAGAGGGTGAGGTCGTTGTGGGAGGACAGGCCCTGAGCCCGGGCTCATCAGCCGCCTTCCGGGCAGGTGCCTCGGGTCCCAGCCTCTGTGTGCGGTGCTCTGGGGCTGTGCTGAGCCCCTGAGAGCCCCCACCTGAGACTGGAGTCGCCTCTGGCCTCCTCAGAAGCAGAATCCTCCCTGCCAGCTCGAGGCACCTGCAGACCCAAGTGTGTGTGTTTACAAGCAGCGGAACAGGGACTGACGACGCCCAGGGCAGGCCTTACATAGAAAACTCCTCTGTGCTTTTCAAAGAAGGAAACCAGAAAAGGTTATTATGCACTTTAGAAAGGAAAGGAAAGAGCACACAGGGCTCCGTGAGCTGGGCGGAGAAAGTGTGTCATTCACGAGCACTGTGGGTCTGCAGCTGTGGGGACAGGAGACTGAGAACCAGCCTGCGCCCTCACTCTTTCTTGTCTCTCAGGATCAAGCTGAAGTGGGGCTCAGGATATACATCGCTTTTAAAGGTAAGGCTCTGAGGATCCCCAAAGCCCCAGAGATCACAGCTTCACCTGTTCCTAGGAACAAGCACCACGTCTCCTAGGAAGTCATTTGCAGAGGCCTGATGGGGAAGCTCCTGCTAGGGCAATTGGAACCCAGGGTCTGTCTCCGATTCCCTGCTGGGATGAAGCCATGGGGTCCAGGGAGTGGGTGTTGTCCAGGAGGGGACTATGTGGGGGAGGTGACTAGTGACTGCCTGGAGGTGTAGGAGGGGCTCCAGGTCCATGTGGGCAGCTGTATAACATGGCTGAGTCCTCTTTGAGACTGCCCCTGTCCTCTCTCCCCAGGAGGTGGTCATGACCCCCATGATGGGGTGTGTCTGTGTCGGGAAGCACTTTGTAAATTACAAAGTGCTGCCCTCCGGGCACCTGGCTATCACTCTTGGGGCCATGTGACCTTGGACAGGGATGCTGGGGCTCGAGTCTAATCCCCGATCCTGGGGTCTCCCTTAATGACTCACGCACTGAGGCTCCTGTAAATCCCAGTTCCCGCCCTCGCCACCATAACCCATCTCCTGCTTTCCAGATTGCAAAAGGCTCTTGAAACAACTGGAGAAACTTGAAGTTTTCCTGTTGGCAAAGTGAGGCTCTTTCCCGTTTTCTCCCATATCCTTCCTACCAGGGCCTAGGATGCCACCCCAGGGCCTGGGGCTGATCTGGGAGGGGCGATCACAGCCTTGATGTCACTAAAGCCCTAGGGCAGGGTTAGGCAGAGCTGTGTGAAGTCAGCATGGGGGACCCTGAAGGGGCCTGGGCCGCAGGTGTCCAGTGCTCCTGGCTGTAGTCTGTGCCTCCTGTGTCCTGCAGGCACCTGAGGAAGCTCCCTGGTGAGGGCAGCTTCCATTGCCTTCTAAACCGAGACCGCCTGAGGAAGTCGTTCAAACGAGGCCCTTGGAGAGTTCACTGGCCAGGTGGGCGGTGTGGGAAAGCTTCTCCCACCAGGTTGTCCCCACAGGCTCCCCCAGCTCCTCTGGCCCCCAAGCCATCATCAGTCCCAAAGACCTCCATAGGGTCCTCTGGGTCTCTGTCATCCCTGTGCTCCTCCCAGCTACCAGTGTCTTCATGTCCCCTGAAGCAACCTTTATACAAGTCATATGCAAGTTCCCTAACAGCAAACCCAGGCACCTCCATAAAATCCTTGGAATCTCTTTCATCCCTGAGCTCCTCCCAGCCACCACAGCCTTTGCATTCCCTGGAGTGTCCTTCACACAAGCCACATGGGCGTTCCCTCCCGATGATATGGAATCCTGGCTGGGTGTCCTGATCCAACTCCACCCAGGCTGGTTCTCAAACTGGCCACAATATGCCCAATGTGTGACACCCCTGAGCTGTGTAGCTGGTGGGTGTCTTCTAGCCTCGAGTGATCCAAGGCATTGGTTGCTGCAGTGATCCCAGGCCTCTCCTGGAGGCAGGAGGCTGCTAGAGCCTGGTGCCTCTGCACCTCCTCACAGTACCCATTCGAGCACCCTAATATTCCCAACCACTTACCAAAGGCTTCCTTCTAGGGAGATACCACATGCAGGCAGGTGGAGGCAGGGGCCCTACTTCCCTCACCCTGCACAAGACAATGCTGCTAGATGTACAAGACACCAAAATCCCAGACGCTCCCATGGACGCCACATCCAACATCCACAAACAATTGGGAATCTCCTGAGGACAAATTGGAGGCGCGTCCCTCCCTGATCCGGGCACCCCACAGATGCCAGAAACTCATGCTCTAATGCATTGGAGGAGGAACCTGCGGAGACGCTGGCTGTGTCTAGACTAAGAGCGGGCCTGTCCTGGTGCACACAATAAAGTGTTCAAGGCAGTTTATTAAAGTAAAAGAGAAAATACGACCTCTGTGTTAGTTTCCTGTCGCTGCTGTAACAAGCTACCACAGGCCTGGGGGTTCACAGCAACAGAAACTTATTCCCTCACAGTCTTGGGGGCCAGAAGACAGAAATCAAGGCCTGGAGAAGGCAGGGCCATGCTCCCTCCTGAGGCTCTCGGGGAGGAGCCTCCTGGCCTCTTCCGGCCTCCGGCGGCTGCCCTGGCGTTCCTGTGCTGTGGCTGCAACTCCAAGACCTGCTCCGTCTTTCACAGGGCCTTGTTGCTTGTGCAGCTCTGGGTCGAAGCTCCCTTGGACTCTCTCTTATAATGCATTTAGGGCCTGCCTGGATGACTCAGGATACGCTCCTCCCCTCAGGGTCCCTCTCTGATCACATCATTTGCCACACCAGCTGATGCTCGTGGGCTACAGGGCTTAGACATGGGTGTATCTGTGGGAGCCATGATCAGCCTACCATAACCTCCAAGTCATTCGAAAGAGGAAGGGGAATATGAAAACTGAGTCTCTCTACTAGAAGTTAGGAAAGGAGAGATAAAATAGAAGTTTAGAAAAGCCAGAACAAAAAATTAAGTGGTAGAAATAATTCTCATAGATCAATAAAAACAAGAACCATAAATGTACACAACAGAGCCTGTCCAGTTGGACAGGAAACAAAATCTAACCAGACATTGCTTACAAAGGTCATGGTGAAGCGGTGAAGCGTAGAAAGGTAGAAGGCAAGAGGGTGTGGAGTATGAAGTGTGAACGCAGATGGGAAGAAAGCCGGGGTGGCTGGGTCAATACCCAACCTAGACTTAAAGACACAGAGACCCCGGGAATGGAGACAGCGAATCCCAGATGATGAGGCAGACATAGCCTATAAGGGTGAGAGTAAGAGCAGGTGACCAGCTTTGTAGAGGAAAAGGTAGTTCCCTGAAGGCTGTGGGGCCCATTCCAGCCTGGCTCTGGGAGGACAGCTCCGACCCATCCTCCCATGGATGGGGTGGCCCTGGCCCAGACTAGGGACAGTGCAGGGAGGTCCGGAGGGGCCTGCTGTGATCATGAAGTTGGGAACTGCCTAAACCGTCTTCACGGAGCCTTTGTGTCCAGAGGGGAAATCCAGGCACATGGAATACGATTTGCAGGCCATGGTTGCTGAGGACAAGGCTGGGTCAGCACCAGGCTGGTTTCCAGTAGATGGCAGCGAAGCCTTGGAGAAGCCTGGGGCGGGCAGAAATGCACAAGAAGGGGAGGAGGCCGGAGCCTGGCTGGTCCTGGTTGTCAGCGGCTTGGGGGGGACCCTGCTCCTTTCTCTGGGAGCCCTGAGGCCTCAACTGGAGGACAGGAGGTGGATGTGCTGGTCCCTGAGGCCCGGGCAGCATGAACTGCGTGTGGAGCCAGGATTCGTCTGAGCCCTCACAGGCCTGGCCTTTCCCTGCCAGGGAGGTGCCATTTTCGCCCCCAGAAGCCTCCATCCCTGGATCCTGAGCCCTCAGGGACCCTGTCGAGGAAGCAGGAATCAAAGACCCCAAAATTTGGCTGGGCGTGGTGGCGCGTGCCTGTAGTCCCAGCTACTCCCGAGGCTGAGGCAGGAGAATCGCTTGAACACGGGAGGTGGAGGTTGAGCCGACACTGCACTCCAGCCTCGCGACAGAGCGAGACTCCGTCTCAAGAAAAAACAAGAAAAAAATTAGCCGGGCGTGGTGGGGCGGTAATCCCAGCTACTTGGGAAGCTGAGGTGGCAGAACCACTTGAACCCGGCAGGCGGAGGCTGCAGTGAGCCTCTCGAGATCGCGCCACTGCCCTCCAGACTGGGCAACAAGAAAGACTCCGTCTCAAAAAAAAAAAAAAAGGTATTAGCCGACA
The DNA here is from genome assembly GCA_030247045.1 of Colobus guereza. Classification (NCBI taxonomy): domain Eukaryota; kingdom Metazoa; phylum Chordata; class Mammalia; order Primates; family Cercopithecidae; genus Colobus; species Colobus guereza. The sequence goes on from CM058076.1 coordinate 11,422,503, forward strand.
GTACGTTTTGAACATTTGATTTTGTTGAAGACAGTGAGTGACCTGGCCCGGCTGAAGCCTTAGGAGGTGCGCACCCAGAAAGTTCAAAACTGACCGCCTGTGCTGTCTGCCAGAAGGAGACGCACGGCGTGAACGGGAGGGGCGTGCTCCGTTCCCTCGCCAGGTAGCCGACCGGCAGACCCTTCTCAGCGGGCGGCCGCACACCGTGGGACGCCTTTGTTTCCGCCGCTCACGGTGTCTGAATCCACAATTCGTTTACGTGGTTATGGAGCCGGACTTGGGCATCGGAAGGGCGGTCTCTTTCAGCACAACAGTGGGGCTCCAGGAAGGCCAAGAGACGCGGGGATCCCAGCTGGAAGGGCGGACCGCGCTGCCTGGCGGTGGCGGGGGAGGGGGTGGAACCCCATACCCGGGCTGTAACCAAGATGCCCTTTTCTTAAGTCTCTGCAGCTTGGAGTGTACCACCCGAGCAGGTCCCGGAGGCGGCCGATGCTGTATATCACTCAGAAATTTAAAGTGTGTTTGTTTGTTTTGCCACAGGGCATCCCCACTTTGCCTAGGTTGGAGTTCAGAGGCGCTATCTCAGCTCACTGCATCCTCCACCTCCTGAACTCAAGCGATCCTCCCACCTCAGCCTCCTGAGTAGTTGAAACTACAGGAATGTGCCACCAGGCCTGACTAATATTTAATTTTAATTTTTTTTTTTTTTTTTGAGACGGAGTCTCGCTCTTGTTGCCCAAGCTGGAGTGCAGTGGAGCGATCTCGGCTCACCGCAACGTCTGCCTTTTGAGTTCAAGCAATTCTCCTGCCTCAGCCTCCCAAGTAGCTGAGATTACAGGTGTGCACCACTGCACCTGGCTAATTTTTTGTATTTTTTAGTAGAGGCAGTGTTTCACCATGTTGGCCAGGCTGGTCTTGAACTCCCGACCTCAGGTAATTTGCCTGCCTTGGCCTCCCAAAGTGCTACGATTACAGGCGTGAGCCACTGCGCCCAGCATGTTTTAAATTTTGTAGAGATGGGGCCTCAATGGCGGAGCTTGCAGTGAGCTGAGATCCGGCCACTGCACTCCAGCCTGGGCGACAGAGCGAGACTCCGCCTCAAAAAAAAAAAAAAAAAAAAAAAGAGATGGGGCCTCAATATGTTGCCCAGGCTGGTCTCGGACTCGGACCTCGGGTGATGTGCCCACCTGGGCCTCTTAAAGTACTGGGATTATAGGCGTGAGCCACCACACGGAACCTAGATTTTTCTCAACTTTTTCATGATCGCCATCTTAAAGATCTTTTCTAGATGTTTTTCCTAGTTCCCCACCACATGACATTTTAAAAACATAGATATACCGTAACGTATATCTTTTATGTCCTGTGGCCCTTTGAAAGGCAACAAACCATTATGTTACCTAAGATTTATTTCCTTCCCCTCACAGCCTCACCATCCCACTACCCCCACCATCCCACTACCCCATGCACTCATACCACAATTTATTCCATACTTCATTAGAGATTGAGATTAAGTTGAGATTAAAGCTTCCTATTTCATGCTGCCATGAACAATCTTGTAATTAAATCAGTGCAAAAGTAGGAATGAAATGTATGCTTAATGAAATGTATGTATTTATACTGCAAATAGCCCTGAGCGAGAAAGGGTATACCAATTTACACTTCAACCACAATGTACCTCAGTGACATCTCCCTGCATCCTTTCCAGCTTTCTTAATTATTCTTTTAAATTATCATTAATTTGAAAATTAGTTGCAAAGACTTTGCATTATTTTATTTAATTTGCATTTATTTGGTTACCACTGAAAGGGACACTTCTCAAGCCTATGGATCATCTGCATATTTTCTTTTTATTTTATTATTTTTTTGAGACAGAATTTCACTCTTATTGTCCAGGCTGGAGTGCAACAGCATGATCTCAGCTCACCACAACCTCCGCCTCCCGGGTTCAAGCGATTCTCCTGCCTCAGCCTCCCGAGTAGCTGGGATTACAGGCATATGCCTGGTTAACTTTTTGTATTTTTAGTAGAGATGGGGTTTCTCTATGTTGGTCAGGCTAGTCTTGAACTCCTGACCTCAGGTAATCCACCCGCCTTGGCCTCCCAAAGTGCTGGGATTACAGGCATGAGCCCAGTCATCTGCATATTTTCTTTTGCAAATCTCAGGGTTCTGTTTTTTTATTTGTTTTGTTTTGAGACAGAGTCTCGTTCTGTCACCCAGGCTCGAGTGCAGATGCGTGATCTGGGCTTACTGCAACCTCGGCTTCCCAGGTTCAAGTGATTCTCCTGCCTCAGCCTCCAATTAGCTGGGATTACAGGCACGTACCACCAAGCCCAGCTATTTTTTGTATTTTTTTAGTAGAGACAGGATTTCACCATGTTGGCCAAGCTGGTCTCCAACTCTTGATGTCAGGTGATCCACCCACCTTGGCCTCCCAAAGTGCTAGGATTGCAGGCATAGCTACCGCCCCTGGCTTTTTTTTTTTTTTTTTTTTCTTGAGATGGAGTCTTGCTCTGTCGCCCAGGCTGGAGTGCAGTGGCACAATCTGGGCTCACTGCAAGCTCCGCCTCCCAGGTTCATGCCTCAGCCTCCTGCCTCAGCCCACCACCACGCCCAGCTAATGTTTTGTATTTTTAGTAGAGGCAGGGTTTCTCTATGTTGCTCAAGCTGGTCGTGAACTCCTGACCCCAGGTGATCCACCTGCCTCGGCCTCCCAAAGTGCTGGAATTACAGGCATGAGCCACCACACCTGGCCCAGAGTTCTGTTTCTTGAGGGCTGTTTGGTGAGTGGTGGTTTGGGGATCCTAGCAGACTAGGGGGTCAATCATGGCAGTGTTTAGCAGCTGTGAACCTACCTGGAGCAAATTAATTACTCTAACCTCTCTCTGTAAAATTCATAAATTGGGGTAAATAATAGTACTCATCTCCCATTGCGTTGTTTTGCGAATTAGCTGAAATACCAGTAAGCATTTTATTTATTTATTTATTTTGAGATGGAGTCTGGTTCTGTCACCCAGGTTGGAGTGCAATGGCATGTTGGCTCACTGCAACCTCTGCCTCCCAGGTTCCAGCGATTCTACTGCCTCAGCCTCCTGAGTAGCTGGGATTGCAGGCACCCACCACCACGCCTGGCCAATTTTTGTATTTTAGTAGACACAGGGTTTCACCATGTTGGCCAGGTCTTTTTTTTTTTTTTTTTTTTTGAGATGGAGTCTCGCTCTGCTGCCCAGGCTGGAGTGCAGCAGTGCAATCTTGGCTCACTGCAACCTCCACCTCCCAGGTTCAAGTGATTCTCTTGCCTCAGCCTCCCAAGTAGCTGGGTTTACAGGCACCCGCCAGCACGCCTGACTGATTTTTGTATTTTTAGTAGAGATGGGGTTTCACTATGTTGGTCGGCTGGTTTTGAACTCCTGACAGCAGCTGATCCACCCACCTCGGCCTCCTGAAGTGCTGGGATTACAAGTGTAAGACACTGCACCCAGCCTACTTCACATTATTAAGAAATCCATGAAAATATCATTTTAATGGCTGTAACATGTCATCACACAAAATAATCGGAGTATAACAGTTTCCATCAAATCTTAAAATATCATCAATTTTAAGTCTCACCATTATTTTCTGTACTACTACGAACAAATTCTGGCCTGGCATGTTGGCTCTATGCCTGTAATCCCAGCACTTTGGGAGGCCAGGGCAGTCAGATCACCTGAGTTCAGGAGTTCCAGACCAGCCTGGCCAACCCGTCTCTACTAAAAATACAAAGATTAGCCTGGTGTGATGGCATGTGCCTATAGTCCCAGCTACTTGTTGGGAGGCTGAGGCAGGAGGATCACCTGAGTCTGGGTGGGGGAGGTTGCAGTGAGCCGAGATCATGCCACTGCACTCCAGCCTGGGCAACATAGTATTATTATTATTATTATTATTTTGAAGCAGGGTCTCACTTTGTTACTGTGCCTGGCTAATTTTTGTATTTTTTGTAGAGTTGGATTTTGGCCATGTTGCCCAGGCTTGCTTCAAACTCCTCAACTCAAGCAATCTGCCTGCCTCGGGCCCCCAAAGTGCTAGCATTACACATGTGAGCCACCACGCCCAGTCGTGTTATTTATGATTGCATTTCTTTTCTTTTCTTTGAGGCAGAGTCTCGCTCTGTCACCTAGGCTGGAGTGCAGTGGTGTGATCTTGGCTCACTGCAACCTCTGCCTCTGGGGTTCAAGCCATCCTCCCACTTCAGAGTCCTGTGTAGCTGGGATTACAGGTGTGTGCCACCACACCCGGTTAATTTCTCTTTTTTACTACACTTGATCTTTGCCAAAGGATGAGAAGTGATAATTTAGTAGAGATGAGGTTTCACCATGTTGGCCAGGTGCGTCTGGTACTCTTGACCTCAGGTGATCAGCAGCCCACCATGCTCTCCCAAAGAGCTAGGATTACAGGGTGACCCATGATGCCCATCTGATATCATTGTTTTTTTGCTTTTTTGTTGTTGTTTGTTTGAGACGGAGTCTTGCTCTGTCGCCGAGGCTGGAGTGCAGTGGCACGATCTCCGCTCACTGCAAGCTCCACCTCCTGGGTTCACATCATTCTCCTGCCTCAGCCTCCTGAGTAGCTGGGACTACAGGTGCCCGCCACTGCGCACGGCTAATTTTTTTGTATTTTTAGTAGAAATGAGGTTTCACCATGTTAGCCAGGATGGTCTGCAGCTCCTGACCTTGTGATCTGCCCGTCTCGGCCTCCCAAAGTGCCAGAATTACAGGCGTGAGCCCCCGTGCCTGGCCAATATCATTGGTTTTAAAACATATCTGGCCAGGCGTGGGGGCTCATGCTTGTAATCCCAGCAATTTGGGAGGCTGAGGCGGGTAGATCACCTGAGGTCACCATGGCGAAACCCCATCTCTACTAAAAACACAAAAATTAGCTGGGCGTGGTGGCAAGCGCCTGTAATCCAAGCTACTCTGGAGTTTGAGGTAGGAGAATCACTTGAATCCAGGAGGTGGAGGTTGCAGTGAGCTGAGATCATGCCATTACACTCCAGCCTGGGTGACAGAGCAAGACTCCATCTCAAAAAAAAAAAAAAGCAGAAAAAATAAATAAAACATATTCCTATCTTATTGAGACTAAACTGTACAACATGTGTCTTACAAATGATACCAAAGATAACAAATATGTGCTTAATCTCTGGAGGGAAAGGGCTTTCTAAGCTTAAAGACAAACCTCAAAGGAACATATCCATGGCTTTGACATCAAGAAATTTAAACTTCTATATGTCTAAATATTAAAAAGCAATCATAGGCCGGGTGCAGTGGCTCACACCTGTAATCCCAGCACTTTGGGAGGCTGAGGTGGGTGGATCACTTCAGGTCCAGAGTTCCAGACCAGCCTGGCCAACATGGGGAAACTCCATCTCTACTAAACATACAAAAATTAGCCGGGTGTGATGGTGCATGCCTGTAATCCCAGCTATTTGGTATTTTTTCTTTTCTTTTCTTTTTTTTTTTTTGAGATGGAGTATCCCTCTGTTGCCCAGGCTGCAGTACAGTGGCAGGATCTCTGCTTACTGCAACCTCTACCTCCTGGGTTCAAGTGATTCTCCTGCCTCAGCCTCCCAAGTAGCTGGGATTACAGGCGCCTGCCATCACATCTGGCTAATTTTTGTATTTTTAGTAGAAACAGGGTTTCACTATGTTGGTCAAGCTATCTCAAACTTCTGACATCAAGTGATCCACTCACCTTGGTCTCCCAAAGTGCTGGGATTACAAGTGTGAGCCACTGTGCCTGGCGTGTCCCAGCAATTTGGGAGGTTGAGGCACAAGAATTGCTTGAACCTGGGAGGTGGAGGTTGCAGTGAGCCGAGATCACATAGCGGCACTCCAACCTGAGCAACAAAGTGAGACCCTGTCTCAAAAAAAAAAAAAAAGCAATCATTAATAACAGGGCGAGCATCATGGCTCACACATAGAATATTCCCAGTGCTTTGAGAGGCCAAGGTGGGAGAATTGCTTGATGCCAGGAATTCAAGACTAGGCCGGGCAACATAGTGAGACTCCCATCACTACAAAAAAATAAAAATTAGTCGGGCCTGGTTGAAAGTGCCTTTAGTCCCAGCTACTCAGAAAGCTGAGGTTGGAGGATGGCTTGAGCCCAGGAGCTCGAGGCTGCAGTGAGCTATGACTGGGTCACTGCACAGAACAAGACATTGTCTGTAAAACAAACAAAAAGTACCACCACAAAACCACAAAAATAATTAAAAGGTAAGCAAACTGAGAAGAATGTTTGGGGCAACTATCCTAAGGGCTAACAGCCTTAATAAAGAGCTCTGTAAACTATAAGACGTATACCAAGACATGGCCGGGCCTCACGCCTGTAATCCCAGCACTTTGGGAGGCTGAGGCGGGTGGATCACGAGGTCAGGAAATCCAGACCATCGTGGCAAACACGGGCAAACCTCGTCTCTACTAAAAAAACACAAAAAATTAGGCAGGCGTGGTGGCAGGTGCCTGTAGTCCCAGTTACTTGGGAGGGTGAGGCAGGAGAATGGTGTGAACCCAGGAGGAGGAGCTTGCAGTGAGTAGAGATCGCGCCACTGCACTCCAGCTCGGGCGACAGAGCAAGACTCCGTCTCAAAAAAAAAAAAAAAAAGAAGTATACCAAGACATAAAGACCACTGAGGCAAGATGATGAACTCTTTTTTTTTTTTTTTAAGACAGAGTCTTGCTCTGTTGCCCAGGCTGGAGTACAGTAACGCAATCTTCGCTCACTGCAACTTCCACCTCCGAGGTTGGAGCGATTCTCCTGCCTCAGCCTCCTGAGTAGCTGGGATTACAGGCGCCTGCCATCACATCTGGCTAATTTTTGTATTTTTAGTAGAGACAGGGTTTCACCATGTTGGTCAGGCTTGTCTCGAACTCCTGACCTCGTGATCCACCTGCCTCGGCCTCCCAAAGTACTGGAATTACAGGCGTGAGCCACCACACCCGGGCTGATGATGAACTTTTTATTAAAAAAAAAAACCTTTGGTTGCGTGTGGTGGCTCACGCCTGTCATCTCAGTACTTTGGGAAGCTGAGGCAGGCAGGTCACTTGAGGTGAGGAGTTCCAGACCAACCTGGCCAACATGGCAAAATCCCATTTCAACTAAAAATTTTTAAAAAGTAGCCAGGTATGGTGGCGCATACCTGTAATCCCTCTACCTGGTAGGCTGAGGCACGAGAATTGCTTGAACCTGGGAGGCAGAGGTTGCAGTGAGCCAAGATTGCACCACTATACTCCAGCCTGGGTGACGGAGTGAGACTGTCTCAAAAATAAAACCAAACAAAAAAACCTTCTTTCATTGCCAGACATGGTGGCTCACACCTATAATCCCAGCACTTTCTCTGGGAGACTGAGGTGGGATGATTCCTTGAGCCCAGGAAGTCAAGACCAGCCTGGGCAACAAAATGAGATCCCAGTGCTAAAAAAAAAAAAAAAAAAAATTATCTGAGCAAGGTGGCACATGCCTGTGGTCCTACCTACTCAGGAGGTTGAGGCAGGAGGATTGTTTGAGCCCAGGAGGTAGAGGCTGCGGTGAGCCATGTTTGCACCACTGCACTCCAGCCTGGGTGACAGTGAGGCAGTGTCTCAAAAATAAATAAATAAATAAAAATTAAAAACCTTCTTTTAAGATAAGTTGGACAGTTTATATAAAAGAGAATTGGCTACACATGTATGAAATTTATTCTACCTCACTACTATTCTTTTTTCTTTCTTTTTTTTTTTTTTTTTTGAGACGGAGTTTCACTTCTGTTGCCCAGGCTGGAGTGCGATGGTGATCTCAGCTGACTGCAACCGCTACCTCCTGGGTTTAAGTGATTCTCGTGCTTCAGTCTCGCCAAGTGGTTGGGATTACAGGCATGCGTCACCATACCTGGCTAATTTTTTTTTTTTTTTGAGAGGGAGTCTTTCTCTGTTGCCCAGGCTGGAGGGCAGTGGTGTGATCTCAGCTCACTGCTTCCTCTGCCTCCTGGGTTCAGGCAATTCTTCTGCCTCAGCCTCCAGAGTAGCTGGGATTACAGGTGTGTGCCACCATGCCCAGCTAATTTTTGTATCTTTAGTAGAGATGGGGTTTCACCATGTTGGCCAGGCTGGTCTTAAACTCCTGACCTCAAGTGATCTGCCTGCCTCGGCCTCCTGAAGTGCTGGTATTACAGGTGTGAGCCACTGCACCTGGCCGGAGTCTCTCTTGTTGATTACCTCAGCCAAAGTGCCTTCTGAAATAGTACCACAGATGTGTGCTTCTAGTTCTGTTTGTAGTAGAAGGCATGGCATGTACCGTCATTCACCCTGTCTGCTCTATCTGCATCCCCCTCACATCTAGCAAGAGTTTTCCTTTACACAGGGCTTATTACTCCTCTGCTGATCACTTGCCAATGCCTTCTCTTGGAGTTAACACCCTTGCCAAGTCCTAAGTGGTCTTTGAAGATCAGGCCCTGCTTAGCTCTGGGCTCCTGTCTCTCGTTGATATCCTCTCTACTTTTCTCAAACCTGTCAAAACTGGATTTGGACTCTGTGACACTGGGGTTGGAAACATGCTTTGTCCGCATCTTCCCAGGGTGGCACTCAGGCCTGCACTAGCTAAGGTAGCCCTGCACTAGCTAAGGTAGCCCTGCACTAGCTAAGGTAGCCCTGCACTAGCTAAGGTAGCCCTGCACTAGCTAAGGTAGCCCTGCACTAGCTAAGGTAGCCCTGCACTAGCTAAGGTAGCCCTGCACTAGCTAAGGTAGCCCTGCACTAGCTAAGGTAGCCCTGCACTAGCTAAGGTAGCCCTGCACTAGCTAAGGTAGCCCTGCACTAGCTAAGGTAGCCCTGCACTAGCTAAGGTAGCCCTGCACTAGCTAAGGTAGCCCTGCACTAGCTAAGGTAGCCCTGCACTAGCTAAGGTAGCCCTGCACTAGCTAAGGTAGCCCTGCACTAGCTAAGGTAGCCCTGCACTAGCTAAGGTAGCCCTGCACTAGCTAAGGTAGCCCTGCACTAGCTAAGGTAGCCCTGCACTAGCTAAGGTAGCCCTGCACTAGCTAAGGTAGCCCTGCACTAGCTAAGGTAGCCCTGCACTAGCTAAGGTAGCCCTGCACTAGCTAAGGTAGCCCTGCACTAGCTAAGGTAGCCCTGCACTAGCTAAGGTAGCCCTGCACTAGCTAAGGTAGCCCTGCACTAGCTAAGGTAGCCCTGCACTAGCTAAGGTAGCCCTGCACTAGCTAAGGTAGCCCTGCACTAGCTAAGGTAGCCCTGCACTAGCTAAGGTAGCCCTGCACTAGCTAAGGTAGCCCTGCACTAGCTAAGGTAGCCCTGCACTAGCTAAGGTAGCCCTGCACTAGCTAAGGTAGCCCTGCACTAGCTAAGGTAGCCCTGCACTAGCTAAGGTAGCCCTGCACTAGCTAAGGTAGCCCTGCACTAGCTAAGGTAGCCCTGCACTAGCTAAGGTAGCCCTGCACTAGCTAAGGTAGCCCTGCACTAGCTAAGGTAGCCCTGCACTAGCTAAGGTAGCCCTGCACTAGCTAAGGTAGCCCTGCACTAGCTAAGGTAGCCCTGCACTAGCTAAGGTAGCCCTGCACTAGCTAAGGTAGCCCTGCACTAGCTAAGGTAGCCCTGCACTAGCTAAGGTAGCCCTGCACTAGCTAAGGTAGCCCTGCACTAGCTAAGGTAGCCCTGCACTAGCTAAGGTAGCCCTGCACTAGCTAAGGTAGCCCTGCACTAGCTAAGGTAGCCCTGCACTAGCTAAGGTAGCCCTGCACTAGCTAAGGTAGCCCTGCACTAGCTAAGGTAGCCCTGCACTAGCTAAGGTAGCCCTGCACTAGCTAAGGTAGCCCTGCACTAGCTAAGGTAGCCCTGCACTAGCTAAGGTAGCCCTGCACTAGCTAAGGTAGCCCTGCACTAGCTAAGGTAGCCCTGCACTAGCTAAGGTAGCCCTGCACTAGCTAAGGTAGCCCTGCACTAGCTAAGGTAGCCCTGCACTAGCTAAGGTAGCCCTGCACTAGCTAAGGTAGCCCTGCACTAGCTAAGGTAGCCCTGCACTAGCTAAGGTAGCCCTGCACTAGCTAAGGTAGCCCTGCACTAGCTAAGGTAGCCCTGCACTAGCTAAGGTAGCCCTGCACTAGCTAAGGTAGCCCTGCACTAGCTAAGGTAGCCCTGCACTAGCTAAGGTAGCCCTGCACTAGCTAAGGTAGCCCTGCACTAGCTAAGGTAGCCCTGCACTAGCTAAGGTAGCCCTGCACTAGCTAAGGTAGCCCTGCACTAGCTAAGGTAGCCCTGCACTAGCTAAGGTAGCCCTGCACTAGCTAAGGTAGCCCTGCACTAGCTAAGGTAGCCCTGCACTAGCTAAGGTAGCCCTGCACTAGCTAAGGTAGCCCTGCACTAGCTAAGGTAGCCCTGCACTAGCTAAGGTAGCCCTGCACTAGCTAAGGTAGCCCTGCACTAGCTAAGGTAGCCCTGCACTAGCTAAGGTAGCCCTGCACTAGCTAAGGTAGCCCTGCACTAGCTAAGGTAGCCCTGCACTAGCTAAGGTAGCCCTGCACTAGCTAAGGTAGCCCTGCACTAGCTAAGGTAGCCCTGCACTAGCTAAGGTAGCCCTGCACTAGCTAAGGTAGCCCTGCACTAGCTAAGGTAGCCCTGCACTAGCTAAGGTAGCCCTGCACTAGCTAAGGTAGCCCTGCACTAGCTAAGGTAGCCCTGCACTAGCTAAGGTAGCCCTGCACTAGCTAAGGTAGCCCTGCACTAGCTAAGGTAGCCCTGCACTAGCTAAGGTAGCCCTGCACTAGCTAAGGTAGCCCTGCACTAGCTAAGGTAGCCCTGCACTAGCTAAGGTAGCCCTGCACTAGCTAAGGTAGCCCTGCACTAGCTAAGGTAGCCCTGCACTAGCTAAGGTAGCCCTGCACTAGCTAAGGTAGCCCTGCACTAGCTAAGGTAGCCCTGCACTAGCTAAGGTAGCCCTGCACTAGCTAAGGTAGCCCAGGGGCAAGCCGGTAAGAGCCTGCGGCAAGGGATAGAAAGACCACCACCTCATCACAACCCAGAGCTCAGGACTCCTATACAGTCCCATAGGGAACAGGCGGCCGCCATTCCCTCCCCACGCTGGCGGGTAAGACTAGAGAACGGTTTCTTTTCTCTTTTTTGAGACGGAGTCTTGCTGTGTCGCCCAGGCTGGAGTGCAATGGTGTGATCCTGGCTCACTGCAACCTCCGCCTCCTGTGTTCAAGTGATTCTCCTGCGTCAGCCTCCCGAGTAGCTGGGATTACAGGCGCCCGCCACCACGCCCAGCTAATTTTTGTATTTTTAGTAGAGACGAGGGTTCACCAGGTTGGCCAGGCTGGTCTCGAACTCCTGACCTCAGGTGATCCACCCGCCTTAGCCTCCCAAAGTGCTGGGATTACAGGTATGAGCCACCGCGCCCGGCCTGAGAACGGTTTCAAGGAAGACGCATGCGCATGAAACAATTATAAATCGCTGAAACTCCCAAATTCAATATTCGCGGGAAGGCGCAGCCGCAATAAAAAGCCGGGAGGGTTTATGGGTGCGGATGCTGAGTCCAAAACCCAAGCGTGTAATAATCAGCCGGCGGGAGGTTGGGTGGGGGTGGTGGCTCTTGAAGTTACGCTTGAGCTAGAGCTCTTTGTGACGCAACCTGGCGGTGCGGGCAGCTGGCTGCGCGTGTGCAGAGCTCGCACAAAAGGCCTTACTTAGGTCGCGCAGGCGCCCGCTGGCCAGAGTCGCAGAGGGTCCGCGTTTGCAGTCCAGCGACCCCGTGGGTGCTGTTTTTGCGAGGACTGTTTGTCCTCATAACTCTGGGAGGGCCACGGGGACCTTGGCGAGCTGCGGCTGCCATCCAGAGCCGTGAGTGGTTCGCTAAATCTCCGCACCGCCGCTGAAGCCTGCAGGCTGCGCCGCCCGCTGTGTGAGAAGCTGGAGGAGGTGGAGCGGAAGCGGCCGCCGCAATTTCCTTTCCTCCACGTTGGCTCTCAGGCGGGTCCCCAAGGTCCGGGGTGCCGACAGCTGCTGTTCAAGACAGCTTTGGGGGTGCGGTCGCTGGACGAGAAGGTGTTGGGTGTTGGAGTCACCGGGGTGGGTGCATCCGCCCGGTTTTTGTTCCGTGCGGGGGCGGTGTGGGCCGGGGGGCACCTCGGAGGCAGAGGACAGCTTAATTGGCCCTCTCAGGTCTGGTTCTCTTCCCTGCCTTGCATTTTGTTTCAACGCCGGACCGCGTAAGAGACCATGATGTTGGACACCGAAGGTGGAAAGGGGATTCGTGGTGAAGGTCTGGGGCTTGCCCTGGTCTTGCTGGGCAGATGAAGTCCAGAGGCTTTTTTCCGGTGAGTTAGAACTAGGTCGCGGGAGTTCGAGGCCGGGGCAGGCGGGCAGCCGGGGCGCCCTTTGGCGAGGCGCGGGCGACTGCATTCACCGCTGTTGCTCGCGCCTGGCCGGCCGCTGTTACGTAATGGAAATTTGGAAAGCCCCACCCGTCCTCCTGGCCTTTGAGAGTGCGGCACATCTGGCAGACTTTTTCTTTACTTACCTGTGAACACCAGCTTGTCTTTTATGGGTGTCTTTTTTTCTTCTGAGTTGGAGTCTCTTGTCACCCAGGCTGGAGGGCAGTGGCGCGATCTCGGCTCACTGCAACCTCCGCCTCCTGGGTTCAAGCGATTCTTCTGCCTCAGCCTCCCGAGTAGCTGGGACTAGAGGCGCGCACTACCACGCCCGGCTGATTTTTGTATTTTTGGTAGAGAGGGTGTTTCACCATGTTGGCCAGGCTGGTCTCGAACTTCTGACCTCAAGTGATTCGCCCACCTCGGTTTCCCAAAATGCTGGGATTACCGGGGTGAGCCACCGCGACTGGCCCTGTGTCTTATTTCGAGAGGATAAATTGGCGTAGGTGGGATTTCGTCCTCAATCTTGAGAAAACCGCGGAGTAATTAGACAAATAATAGTAATGTTTTGCAGTGTATTGAAATGTAACATCTTGTTTCTAATTTTGATGTTTCCTTGAAAAGGAGCATTCTTCGGAAAGTTAAAATGTCACGTCTTAATTTCAGTTTTCCTAATCAAGATTTGGTAATTGAAGAGTGTTTGCTCATTTAGTTCTTAACCTGGCTGACTACACAGTTGAAGACACTAAAGCCCAGGGACGTTTTTTTGCAGTACATAGGTTTCCTGAGTATTTTCTATCAGAATGTCCTTGTTCCCATTATTAGACTGGAAAAAAATCAGACAGATAAAATTCTATTTGGATGAAATTGACAGCTTTTGGCAAGACGTTTGTAGTATTGACTTAACTGTGTGAATTTAGTGTCAGTAATGGAAAACGACCTGTAAAACAAGAACCAAGTACACTGGAAGCCACCTTGCAGGGGGCAACACTGGGTTTGGCTTCAGCCCTGCAACTTGGAGCATTTTAGCTTGGTAACACTGATCCCCTTTGAGGTGAGTATTGGGCCTGTAATTTGATTCGAATGAGGAACCGCAATGTGGCTGCTGGTAAGGTAAAACTGACAAATGCGCCAGAGCAAAACAACTCAACGAAGTATGTTTGCTGTAAAGTCAAAGTCTAGGCTTGATAATGTTCCAGAAATTAATAAAAGATGTGATGTAGACGTGAGTAGCAAGGACTTGAGAGGAATTCATTCTGAAACTGCTTTGAATATTGGATGTTGTTGATGGGTTGGAAACGTATCACCTTGGGAGTGAGGTTTTTTTTTTTTATTGGAGTTCTAGGAGTTGGTAGTATCATGGTCATTATATATAGGCTGAAGGGGTGGCTTGCCCCTCCACACCTGTGGATGTTTCTCTCGTTAGGTGGAACAAGAGACTTGAGAAAAGAAATAAGACACAGAGACAAAAGTATAGAGAAAGAAAAAGTGGGCCCAAGGGAGTCCGGCGCTCAGTATACAGAGGACCCGGGCCAGCACCTGTCTCTGAGTTCCCTCTGTATTTATTGATCGTTATCTTTACCGTCTTAGAAAAAGGGAAGTGGCAGGATAATAGGATCATTATAGGGAGAAGGTCAGCAGTAAGACATATTAATAAAGATCACTGTGACAGAATAAGGAAAAATGCTGTGCCTTGATAGGCATATGCAAACATCTCCATAAACCTTTTTAGTGCATAAAGAGCAGCATTGCCGCTAGCTCGTCCCACCTTCAGCCCTAAGGTGGTTTTCTCCTTTCTGAGTAAATAACATACAATCACCAAGATGTTCCATTGCCCAGCGACGGGCAGGAGACAGATGCTTTTCTCTATCTCAACTGCCAAGAGGCTTTCTTTCCTCTTATACTAGTCCTCCTCAGCACAGACCCTTCACGGGTGTCCCCCGGGTGTCAGGCTGGGGGACGATTAGGCCTTTCCCTTCCCACGAGGCCATATTTCAGACTATCATATAGGGAGAAACCTTGGACAATACCTAGCTTTCCTAGGCAGAGGTCCCTGTGACCTTCCGCATGTATGTGTCCCTGGGTATGTGAGATTAAGAGAATGGTGATTACTTTTAACCAGCAAGCTGCCTTCAGGCACTTGTTTAACAAAGCACATCCTGCACAGCCCAAAATCCATTAAACCTTGAGTCACCACAGCACATGTCTTGCAAGGACAGGGTTGGGGGTGGGGTCACAGATTAACAGCATCTCAAATACAGAAAAAAATGGAGTCTCTAAAGGTCTACTTCTTTCTATATAGACACAGTAATAGTCTGATCTGTCTTTTCCCCACAATAGGCTTCACAAGTTACATAATTTGTAGTGGGGACATGGAATAGACATTTCATCTGTGTCACCCAGAGGTGGTTTTAGGTTTTAAATTGTGTATTAACGGTTGTTTTCTTTCCAGACTGCAAAATTCAAAATGGGGAAGAAGGTATAACAGCACTGGCAGAAGAGCTGGCTTTGAGAGGATGAGGCGTGATGGTTATGGTGGAGGTATGTGAGGATTTGCAAGGTTCGGCAAGTAGTGTGTTCCTTTGTCTTGGTGTTTTATTTGATTGATTGTACTTTGTCTTTCAGGGTATGGAGGCTAGGACGATTACAGTGGCTATAATGATGGCTATGGATTTGGGTTAGATTTGGAAGAGGTAAGGTAAAAATTGAATTTCTCTTTTGAAGGATGCTTACACTGTTGTTCATCTGGACCTCAATTACTGTTTTTCAGGAATGTCTGATCACAGATACAGGGATGGTGGCTCTACTTTCCAGAGCACAACAGGACACTGTATGCATGCGTGGATTACATTACAGAGCTACTGACAATGAGACATGCATGGATTACCTTACAGAGCTCCTGAGAATGACATTTATAATGTAAGTGTAAGATGAACTCACAAGTCAATATTTCAGTATGGCAGTAAAAGTCTGAGCCTTATTCTATAAAGTGAGCACTACGTTAGAAATTTTGGTTTTATTTTGTAACATTAGAAAGTTGATTTAACTCTTGGAAATGCCTTGTGTTGTAGTTTTTTTCACCGCTCAATCCTGAGAGAGTACACATTGAAATTGGTCCTGATGGCAGAGTAACTGGTGAAGCAGATGTCGAGTTTGCAACTCATGAAGATGCTGTGGCAGTTGTGTCAAAAGTCAAAGCAAATATGCGGAAGTGTGATTGAGCATTTGTGGGTTCTTAACAGGTGATTATGTGACTAACATTTACAATTGAGAAATAGAAAAATAAGAATATATGAGAAGTTTCCTCTCCAGTAATAGATTAATTCTTGGGGGATGGGAGGCAGTGTGTTGAAGCAGGTTTGGATTTTAAAAATTAGTATAACAAGGATTTGTGATACGCACATCTTGAAGTATAGATCCTTAATTGACAATATAGATGAATATGTAAAGGCTAGAGTTTGGAGTTAAAGTAGATGACCTAAGAGAAGTAGCTAGAATTTTCTTTGCCAAAGTATTTGAAGTTCACAGTTCTGCTTGTTTAAAAACTTTGTAGAGGCCGGGCGCGGTGGCTCAAGCCTGTAATCCCAGCACTTTGGGAGGCCGAGGCAGGTGGATCACGAGGTCAGGAGATCGAGACCATCCTGGTTAACACAGTGAAACCCCGTCTCTACTAAAAATACAAAAAACTAGCCGGGCGAGGTGGCGGGTGCCTGTAGTCCCAGCTACTCGGGAGGCTGAGGCAGGAGAATGCAGGAACCCGGGGGCGGGGGACCGGAGCTTGCAGTGAGCTGAGATCCGGTCACTGCACTCCAGCCTGGGCGACAGAACAAGACTCCGTCTCAAAAAAAAAAAAAACAAAGTGCTTATACTGTTTTGTTTCACCAACAAACATTTTCAAACTTTTTTTCTCATTTCAGAACACAGATATGTAGAACTCTTCTTGAATTCTACAGCAGGAGCAAGTGGTGGTGCTTTTAGTAGCCAAATGATTGGAGACATGGGCTTGCGTAAATATCGTTAGTTTCTTTAAAAACCAAAATGTTTATATATGTATAAGTCAATTATAAGTTAAGTTAATCTATTTATTTAACGAGTTTAGCATAACAAACTTAGGCAAAGAAAGCAATTGGAATTTTGTATTTGTCTGTCTTTTTTTTTTTTTTTTTTTTGAGACGGAGTCTCGCTCTGTCGCCCAGGCTGGAGCGCGGTGGCCAGATCTCAGCTCACTGCAAGCTCCGCCTCCCGGGTTTACGCCATTCTCCTGCCTCAGCCTCCCGAGTAGCTGGGACTACAGGCGCCCGCCACTACGCCCGGCTAGTTTTTTGTATTTTTTTTTTAGTAGAGACGGGGTTTCACTGTGTTAGCCAGGATGGTCTCGATCTCCTGACCTCGTGATCTGCCCGTCTCGGCCTCCCACAGTGCTGGGATTACAGGCTTGAGCCACCGCGCCCGGCCTTGTCTGTCTTAAATCCTTGTGAATTAGGAAGTTCCTTAGGATAGATAATTCAAATCAGATTTAAATACTGTTGGAGGAGGGGGCTACAGAGTGAAACTACTTAAATTTTCTGAGTATAAAGGTTCAATCTAAAATAGCAAAACAGGATTAAGATAAATGTGGACATAATTAGGTGTATTGACATGCCTTTGATACATCAAATTAAGGAAGAAACCCCATTAAATCCAGTCAAGCAGTTTCGTAAGATCTTTCTACTTACAGAATCATGTGGAGTTTAGTTCTGCTGAAGTGTATACTGTTAGCACTTTGGTTTATCAATATTTGATTAGCTGAAATGATGGATAGAAGGATAGCCTGGTTATAGACAGTAGGCAGAAGGAGGTGGAGGGGTTATAGTAATATAAGATCAAGAATTACAAGCCCGGTACCACCAGGTACTACATTATATAAGGAACAAGGTTCTAATGTTTCCTTAACAGCAAACCAGTCCAGTTACGGTGGCCCAGCCAGCCAGCAGCTGAGTGGTGATTATGGAGGCGGGTGTGGTGGCCAGAGCAGCATGAGTGGATACGGTAAGCCTGTTTTTGTTTTTTTTAATATACTTAGAATAAGTTTTAGGCAGATTTCTTTAGTTGGGAAGATGCAGGCTCCTTTTTGGTGAAATCGGGTTTTTTCATGTATGCTTTCAATCCAAATGTAACTGTTTTTACTAGCTTAATTTTCAGAAACAATCACTGGGAGGGAAGTGTTCTGTGAATTAAAAACTAGTCATTGCAGCCGGCTGGGAATAGTGGCTCATGCCTGTAATCCCAGCACTTTGGGAGGCCGAGGTGGGTGGATCACGAGGTCAGGAGATTGAGACCACCCTGGCTAACATGGTGAAACCCCGTCTCTACTAAAAATGCAAAAAAATTAACCAGGCATGGTGGTGGGCACCTGTAGTCGCAGCTGCTGGGGAGGCTGAGGCAGGCGAGTGGCGTGAATCCAGGAGGCGGCGCTTGCAGTGAGCAGAGATCACATCACGCTACTACACTCCAGCCTGGGCAACAGGGTGAGACTCCATCTCAAAAAAAAAAAAAAAAAAACTAGTCATCGCAACTTTGGTGGAATACTGTCGAGCCAGAAAATATCTGCCTCCATTTATTAAAACATTAAAGTTGTTCACTTTTTTGTCTTTTGGTTAGCATTAAATCAATTTTAGATGGAGGGAGAATTTGAAATAGTAGAATGGTGGTTGAGTTCAGGACCATATGTATTAGTCAGTTAACCTAGGATTGGTTTTATTTATTTTTTTTCAATTGGTCTAAAGAATGGTGATTTTGGTATTATAATCTTACCCCACAAAATCCTGTTGCAGACCAAGTTTTACAGGAAAACTCCAGTGATTTTTCAATCAAACATTGCATAGGTAAATATTTTCTCAAAAAATGTAATTTAAATTCTCAATAGCAAATATTGATATGTTGTAATAATACTTTCTATAGCAGTCAGTAACTCTGACTTAACTCCGTGGAGGCTGCCATCTGGGCACAGTGAGTCGCCTTTAGTCCAACGTGGTTGTCACACTTCCTGCCCCCCGTGAATAGGAAAAGCAAGAGACTTCTCCTGTGTTTCCTTTTCCCAAATGCCATTTGAGGGACACATTGTGAATGTTTATGGTAAATGTTTTAAAAAGATGTCTTGTTTAGCTTTAAAAATACGAAGTAATTTTGCAAATTTTGAAAAATACTACTTTTCCTTTAAACTTAATTGTTCATGTTGATCCTGAAGAATCCGTTAAAATGGTAGCACAAGAGTCTGGCAAGTTGGTTCTGCAGAGAAAAGGGGTTAATTGAGGCTTGTTTAGCATCGGGATTCCCCTTTCCCAAACATGCGTCTCACCACTTGGACAGCAGCCATTTGTACTTGTATACTTTTTAAACTTTTTCTTGGAATACTATATTTTATTGGACTGGTAATCTGACGTTACTCCTAACTTGTCAAATTGATCTCTTTGCAGGTAACCAAGGAGCAATGAACAGCAGCTACTACAGTAGTGGAAGCCGTGCATCTATGGATGTGAATGGAATGGGAGGAATGTCTAGTATGTCCAGTATGAGTGGTGGATGGGGAATGTAATTGCTCAATCCTGATCACTGACTCTTGGTCAACTTTTTTTTTTTTTTTTGAGACGGAGTCTTGCTCTGTCACCCAGGCTGGAGTGCAGTGGCCGGATCTCAGCTCACTGCAAGCTCCACCTCCCGGGTTCACGCCATTCTCCTGTCTCAGCCTCCCGAGTAGCTGGGACTACAGGCACCCGCCACCTCACCCGGCTAGTTTTTTTTGTATTTTTTAGTAGAGACGGGGTTTCACCATGTTAGCCAGGATGGTCTTGATCTCCTGACCTCGTGATCCGCCCGTCTCGGCCTCCCAAAGTGCTGGGATTACAGGCTTGAGCCACTGTTTAACAGTTTCTGCAATACAAGCTTGTGATTTATGCTTACTCTCTAAGTGGAAATCAGGATTGTTATGAGGACTTAAGGCCCAGTAGTTTTGAATTTTTGATCCTACTATCTAGGATGTAACAGTAAAGCTGAGTAAACTATAACTGTTAAACTTAAGTTCCAGCTTTTCTCAAGTTAGTTATAGGATATACTTAAGCAGTAAGCGTATTTAGGTAAAAGCAGTTGAATTATGTTAAATGTTGCCCTTTGTCACGTTACATTGAACACTGGATGCATGTTGAAAGACATGCGTTTATTTTTTTGTAAAACTCAATATAGGAGCTGTGCCTACAATTAAAAGTGAAACATTTTGGCATGTTTGTTCTAGTTTCATTTAGTAACCTGTGAGGCACATAAGTTTAAGCTTTTTTTTTTTTTAAGTTAATGGGAAAAAGTTGAGATGCAATACCAATACTTTAGGATTTTGGTCTTGGTGATTTTGGTCTTGGTGTTTGTATGAAATTCTGAGGCCTTGATGTAAATCTTCCATTGTAGTGTGATTTCCTTTTAGTTATATTGCGCTAAGTGAAACTTGTCAAATAAATCCTTTTAAAAACTGCACTCTGTCTCATCTGTGCTTCAGTGCCAAGTGAACTGAGTCTTGGTGCTCTGTGCTCACATGGGGGCCCAGGGCCACATCTCTGGCTGTGGCAGAGCGGCTTGGCAGTTGAGGCTGTTGTGTAGATGTCTCCAGCTCACAGATGGTTCCCTCCCCCCGTCCCAAGGAGGAGTCCTACTCTTGTCTCAGGCTGGATTGCAGTGGTGTGATCTCCGCTCACCTGCAATCTTCACCTCAGGCTGAAGCCATTCTTCTGCCTCAGCCTCCCAAGTAGCTGGGGTTACAGGCACCCGCCATCACTCCAGGCTAATTTTTTTTTGTATTTTTAGTAGACACTGGGTTTCACAATGTTGGCCAGGCTGGTCTCCAACTCCTGACCTCGTGTGAGCTGCCCACCTCGGCCTCCCAAAGTGCTGGGATTATAGGCTTGAGCCACTGTGCCCAACCTTCACAGATAGTTCTCAAATTGAGGTTTTGAATTTTGTATTTTTGGCTCATTCCTAAAAATTCCACTTGGAAGCAAAATTCCATGTAAATCTCCTGAGGTAAAATGATAGATAGTGGTTGAGAGCTAATACGACTAGTTGAAATGAACCCTAAATATATCCCTGTTTTGGTAGTTTGGAGCTCCAAGATGATGCTGGAAGTATTCAAGCTGCTTTAAAGTAGTCCTGAAATGGCCGGGTGCGGTGGCTGGCTCAAGCCTGTAATCCCAGCACGTTCGGAGGCCGAGACGGGCAGATCACGAGGTCAGGAGATAGAGACCATCCTGGCTAACACGGTGAAACCCCATCTCTACTAAAAAATACAAAAACTAGCCGGGCGTGGTGGCGGGCGCCTGTAGTCCCAGCTACTCCGGAGGCTGAGGCAGGAGAATGGCGTAAACCCGGGGGGTGGAGCTTGCAGTGACCTGAGATCCGGCCACTGCACTCCAGCCTGAGCGACAGAGCGAGACTCCATCTCAAAAAAAAAAAAAAGTAGTCCTGAAAAGTGTGGTCCCAGAGTTCCTTCAGTAGATGCCTAGGGGCACTGCAGTTTGGGAACTGATGCTACTCTTTCATCCCATTAGATTCAAGTCCCTGATAGTGAAATTAGAATGTAGCGTCTGAGCTAGGCTGTCACATAGGCTTGTGCCCTTTAAACCAAAGTAGATAAGCTTTCTCTTTCCTGTGACTACACAGAAGCTTTTCTTGAGTTTGTTGTTGGGTTAGGGCTAGGTAGGGTGGACAGGGTGGCTTAGTATTGGTCATTTCTAACCGTCTGCCCCCAGGAGCAGTGCATGCAGGAGACATGGAGG
Source organism: Colobus guereza (assembly GCA_030247045.1). Lineage (NCBI taxonomy): Eukaryota > Metazoa > Chordata > Mammalia > Primates > Cercopithecidae > Colobus > Colobus guereza. The sequence continues at coordinate 11,443,683 of CM058076.1, forward strand.
GCTTTGCAGATCCTACCTTGCTTGCCCTACCAGGTTGTCCTGCTAGGACTGGACACTAGCAGAGGGAAGGGTCTGGAATGTGTATTGTTGGTTTTGTCTTCAGCAGGTCTAGAGAGCAGCAGTTTTCAGCGGGGAGGCAGTGTTGAGAGTTGTTGAGCTGTGTTCTAAGCCTGGTTACTGTCCTTGAGATCTTGTGTTAATAGAGTTTGGTATTGAGGCCCAGTATTGAGAAGGTTTGAGGGTTCCTTCTCTGGGTCCTTTAGTTAACTGTGGTATGTTTAGGGATAAAGCTTGCCCTGTCAGAGAATGGACTAGAACTAGGAACTCGGAGTAAGGTTAAACTAAATCCAGAGCCATATGGCTTTTAAGAAGTGAGTCTAGGCCAGGCATGGTAGCTCATTCCTGTAATTTCAGCACTTTGGGAGGCTGAGGTGGGCGGATCACCTGAGGTCAGGAGTTTGAGACCAGCCTGGCCAATGTGGTAAAACCCTGTCTCTACTAAAAAATACAAAAATTAGCTGGGTGTGGTGGTGCACACCTGTAATCCCAGCTACTGAGGCAGGGGAGGATCACTTGAACCCGGGAGGCAGAGGTTGCAGTGAACCAAGATCACATCGTCGTACTCTAGTCTGGGTGACGAGCAAAATTTCTGTCTCAAAAAAAAAAGTCTACAAGCATTATAGTTCTTTGGAATCTTGTGCTCCATAGCTTGTTTGCAGTGACTTAACCTCCTGACCTTGTCCGTTGGAATCTGCATTTTAAACAAAATCCTGACCACTCACCCCTACCTCAGTTGACTTGGGAAGTGCTGTCTTAGAACATCTATCCTTCGTTTCTCAGGCTGGGTAAAGGTAGTATGGCACCAGAACAGAGACTGGAGATTCCAAAGTTAGGGCTTGGAATATGTTTGAATTTCTGAGTAGGGAAGTTATCTTGACCAAATATTGCCAACTTTGAAAATGGTATGATAAATTTTCACTTAAAAACAAGTGTCAGGCACAGAGGTGGGAACCTCCTGCATGTTTTGATTGAGCTGAACAGAACAGAACAGAACAGACTTGAAGTAGGGGGAGTGATGGATTATTCTGCTTTTGTGTGTGCAGAAGAGAGCTCAGGCTCAAGTGAACTGACTTGCCTAAGGCTGCCCAGCAAGTTAGGGGTCCAAACTGGGTGTATTGAAAAGGCATAGGCTGGGTGCGGTGGCTCACACTTGTAATCCCAGCACTTTGGGAGGCCGAGGCGGGTGGATCACGAGGTCAGGAGTTCAAGACCAGCCTGGCCAAGATGGTGAAACCCCATCTCTACTAAAAAAAATAGAAAAACTGGGCGGGCGCGGTGGCTCAAGCCTGTAATCCCAGCACTTTGGGAGGCCGAGATGGGCGGATCACGAGGTCAGGAGATCGAGACCATCCTGGCTGACATGGTGAAACCCCGTCTCTGCTAAAAATACAAAATTAGCTGGGTGTGGTGGTGCACACCTGTAATCCCAGCTACTCGGGAGGCTGAGGCAGGAGAATGGCGTAAACCCAGGAGGCAGAGGTTGCAGTGAGCCAAGATCACGCCACTGCACTCCAGCCTGGGCAACAGAGCGAGACTCCGTCTCAAAAAAAAAAATAGAAAAACTAACCAGGCACGGTGGCAGGCGCCTATAATCCCAGCTACTCGGGAGGCTGAGGCAGGAGAATGGCGTGAACCCAGGAGGCAGAGGTTGCAGTGAGCCGAGATCACGCCACTGCACTCCAGCCTGGGTGACAGAGTGAGACTCCGTCTCAAAAAAAAAAAAAAAAGAGAAAAAAAGAAAAGGCACAGATGTCATATATGCCAGTTGGGGGTAGTGAGTGATAGGCAGTTTTTTCTGAAAGTTTGGCCCTGTATGAGATGCAGCTGCTACGGTGAGGTGAGGGAAGGGGAGGGCTGCCAATGTGCTTCCCTAATAGGGTTGGAAACCTGCTTGGACATGCTTTGGAGCAGGGCAGACCTCGTCTTGAAGTCTGGCTGCACAGTCCTAAGCTGTATAGGATGGAGGGTGAATCCTTGAGCCTTGCCCAAGCTCCCATCTTTTCCATCTTTAGAGCGGTCTGAGGGAGTGAGTGGCAGAGGAGGAATCTCAGTTGAGGGTGTCATGCAAGCATCTACCAGGGCTGACCAGGTCGTGGAGGAGCCTGCTTCGTGGGAAGAGCCCAGAGGAGGGGTGGGATCCTGAGGCCTGGATTTGGTGGGAAGGGAAGGTAGGGTCGAGGACAAGGTGTATGTATAGAAGGTGAAGGATGAGGCCTGGAAGACTGACTGCTGGCTGTCTGGACTTAACATTGGCTCTTTGGAGGGGGAGCCTTTGAGGGAGGGACTGGAAGCCAGTCCTAGCACTGCATTTGAAATGTAAAAAATGGCTGCCTGGCAAGTGCCTTTCCACAGGTGTCTCTATCTGTAACCTATCAAACTCCCAATTGTGTGAACTACTCTTGCACTTTGGTGACAGGCTTGGGGTCACTTCCTCTGCCTGTTGATGGGAGGCTGACCCTGCAAACTGCCCTTGGCTCACCAGGCACAGCCCTGCAGGCTCTAGGGCAGCACCAGCAGCCTCCTGGTCACACTGGGCTGGGGAACAAGGGGTGCGCTGAGGCCTCCTTCAGTAGAGGCTGGAGGTGAGGATGTGGTGGGCTCTTTGGAAGTTGACACAGGCCTCTGCATGTGCCAGAGTGAAAAATAAATGATTTTATTGCAGGGCCAACGACAGGTAGTCACAGGGCATGGAATGGCAGATCTCTTGACTGAAGCAGAGAAGGCACACTGACAGACCCCATGTGTGTCAAATGCTGTGCACAAATCAGGTTTTTAGAAGGGGGGGTGGGAGAGGAAAACTCACTAGCAGAACTGAACTGCTGTAAAATAGGTTAAATTCTTTGAAAAGTGAAAAATGATAGTAGCAAAATCATGAAGTTATATGTGAACCAGAGCCATGATGTAACCAAGTACGACAGAAGTTTCCATCCAGAGGAGTTAATTCCGAACAAATCACGGAAAGGTAAGAGCTTCTGGTTCCAGCACACTATCTTCTGGAGTGCCAGTGGCTGAGCAAGAAATTTGATTTTTTCCTTTGATTCTCCTGGGAAAGAACACATTTCCCAAGCCCCTGGTTGGCCCCTGGAGACCCACAGGGTTTGGCACTGTCCGTGAGGCTGTGTTCCTGAGGATGGATGCATAAGGGTCTTTTTTTTGAGTCTCTGTCACCCAGGCTGGGGTGCAGTGGCACAATCTCGGCTCACTGCAACCTCTGCTGCCTGGGTTCAAGCGATTCTCCTGCCTCAGCCTCCCAAGTAGCTGGGATTATAGGCGCCTGCCACCGTGCCTGGTTAGTTTTTCTATTTTTTTAGTAGAGATGAGGTTTCACCATCTTGGCCAGGCTGGTCTCGAACTCCTGACCTCGTGATCCACCCGCCTTGGCCTCCCAAAGTGTTGGGATTATAGGCGTGAGCCACCACGCCTGGCCTAAGGGTCTTTTTAAGACAAAAAGTTTACTTTTGCTGTACTTCACTAAGCCGGTGAGCTGCTAGTCCATGTTACAGGAAGAGTCTGGTTCATTCTCTTTGCTGCATTCCAAGGGGGTGGGAGTGGTTCTTTCACTTTCTAAACAGGTTCCCTGGGTCCTAATAAGACACCGAGATGAGCACCTGTGCAGCCTCTGCTTCTGTGACTCCACAGATGGGGACAGCCAGGCCTTGCAGACACATGTGATCTCAAAGGCAGCCTCAGGACATGGTTTCTAGCTCTGAGCTTACTGTGAGGCACTGCCTGAAACTTGGGGGGCGGGTGGTGGGGTGGGGATGGGGGTAGCTGTGTCTTCCTCTTTTCCACAGAGGTAGGCTATTGATGGGAATAGACAGAATATGGCTGTGGCAGGAAGGGAGGTGGCACCGGTAGTGTTTCCTTTAGCTCCCAGTTTTGCTTATACCCAACTCTTCCCCTACCCAGCTGGTCTTGGTGAGACTGTTAATAAGGCCCTGTCAACCCTGGACCCAAGGGTGAGCCCAGGACCTTGTTTCCAGAACCTAAAAGGCAGGGGAAAGCACCCTGCCTAGATCACCAGTGATTTTTGGTGACCTGCTGCCCTGTAGGTTCCCCATAGATTCTGTTTTTGCCTAAGTTGGGCCAGATTTTGGTCCTGCCACATAGAATTTTCAATGCCACTCCCCTGGAGCAGCTCTGCACACAAGAGTCCCATCTCCCCAAAATTCATTGTCAATCACTGAAAGGATGTGCTGGAGACCAAGGGCCTGTGACTGGCCAAGGCCTCCCAGAAAGAGGTTGCCAGGATGGAAAGCCATCTGCACAGGCAAGCAGGAGAGGCGGGGCTGCCCATCTGTCAACCAGTGAGCACAGTCACAAGGCAGTGAGCCTGGTCTGATGCGGGCTTCTGGAACCAGAGAAAGGGGAATCTCAGCGGGCAATGACTCAGGGCACTGGGAGGGTGGGTGGAGCCCCCACATACATTTCTCCAGGAAACGGAGAACTCCTTTTCACACTGCCTACAGTGCATCGCTTCATCATCTTTCAGCCAGGCATGGCCCTGAGAAGGAAAGGACATTCTAGAATCTACTTTCTGTCTAAGCCCCTGATGAGTGGATAGCTGTGTTCTGGCTGCATCCATTGTCCCTCATAGCACCTGTTTCCTAGTGAGGCACTGTTTTTTCTCCATCGGATGTGGCCTCACAGCACTGTCATCAAGGGGCCCTTTCCTGGTCTGGCCGCAGCCAGGATTCCTGCGTCCTAGCTCCGTGCTCCACCTCCTGGCCTCTGCAGGCTGCCCTGGGGCCTCAAGGCAGTCTCCAGCATCCGCTCACTCAGGTGCACTCCCACTTTCAATGAGTTCCCTTTGGCTGAAGCAAGCAGAGTGAGCTTCTAGTGCCTGCAACCCTAGACCCTGCCGGAGACACTGGCCAAAGTGACTAGCTGAACTGGCAGGTGGGGGAGAAGGGCCAAATCTGAGTGAGACTGGTACACTTGCTGACGCTGATCCCTGTGGAGAGACAGAAGGTGATGGACAGTGGGCACCGTATCCCACAGGCCTAAGGAAGCCCTTCTCCATGAGGGCCAAAACACTGATTCTTGAACAGCCCTGGGGAGCATATGGAGTCCATTCCACAGGGTAGGCGGCCGAGGCTTTGAAAGGTGGCTCTTGGGAAGGCTTTCTCAGGGAAAAGCAGCACCTGTGATTTATTCAGGCTTAGGGACTGGAGTGTTGCAGAGAAGTCAAAGGCATAAGGTACTTTTCTGACCTGTTAGCATCTGCTGGATGTGATTTTCTTGCTGACAAACAGATCCTCATGACTGAGCTAGAGTCACATACCCTTGGGGCTGTCAGTGTGTGCCCAGGACATTCATCCTGACATCAAAGAGCTCTGGCAGCTCTAGAGTCCTGTTTTACGATGTTTACCTTCCTCTAATGCTGTGAAACTGATGTTACCTAGAAGTCCAGGCTGCTGTTAGTTGCTGCCCCTGACGTGGCACTTGGAAGTTAGATGCCCAGAGACATTAGGGTCCCTGCTCTGCACCACGTGGAAGAGTGTGGAAAGGGACTGCTTTTGCATTGCTGCCATAGCACAGCTGAGGCTGAAGGGTGGACGCTCCTGCAGGCAAGGCCATCTTGAAGGCCAGGCTACCATGCCCCTGAATGTCTGCCTCCTCTTCCATACTCTCTGCCCTGCAGCTCAGCCTGGCACTCGCATCCACACCTGCACCAGGCCACCTGCAATCTCCTGCTTTTCAGTGGAATATGTCATTCTGCCCTCTCCACAAGGGTGTGCAAACATGGCCCAACTCTGGGCTTGGCTTGAGTGGTCCCTAGCAATGGCACAGGGCACTGCAGTGGGGTTGGCTGGCCTCTGGCCCTCACTTCAACAGATGGGCCTGTTTTTCTTTCTTTCTTTTTTTTTTTTTTTGAGACGGAGTCTCGCTCTGTCGCCCAGGCTGCAGTGCAGTGGCGTGATCTCCGCTCACTGCAAGCTCCGCCTCCCGGCCTCTGCAGGCTGCCCTGGGGCCTCAAGGCAGTCTCCAGCATCCGCTCACTCAGGTGCACTCCCACTTTCAATGAGTTCCCTTTGGCTGAAGCAAGCAGAGTGAGCTTCTGGTGCCTGCAACCCTAGACCCTGCCGGAGACACTGGCCAAAGTGACTAGCTGAACTGGCAGGTGGGGAGAAGGGCCAAATCTGAGTGAGACTGGTACACTTGCTGACGCTGATCCCTGTGGAGAGACAGAAGGTGATGGACAGTGGGCACCGTATCCCACAGGCCTAAGGAAGCCCTTCTCCATGAGGGCCAAAACACTGATTCTTGAACAGCCCTGGGGAGCATATGGAGTCCATTCCACAGGGTAGGCGGCCGAGGCTTTGAAAGGTGGCTCTTGGGAAGGCTTTCTCAGGAAAAGCAGCACCTGTGATTTATTCAGGCTTAGGGACTGGAGTGTTGCAGAGAAGTCAAAGGCATAAGGTACTTTTCTGACCTGTTAGCATCTGCTGGATGTGATTTTCTTGCTGACAAACAGATCCTCATGACTGAGCTAGAGTCACATACCCTTGGGGCTGTCAGTGTGTGCCCAGGACATTCATCCTGACATCAAAGAGCTCTGGCAGCTCTAGAGTCCTGTTTTACGATGTTTACCTTCCTCTAATGCTGTGAAACTGATGTTACCTAGAAGTCCAGGCTGCTGTTAGTTGCTGCCCCTGACGTGGCACTTGGAAGTTAGATGCCCAGAGACATTAGGGTCCCTGCTCTGCACCACGTGGAAGAGTGTGGAAAGGGACTGCTTTTGCATTGCTGCCATAGCACAGCTGAGGCTGAAGGGTGGACGCTCCTGCAGGCAAGGCCATCTTGAAGGCCAGGCTACCATGCCCCTGAATGTCTGCCTCCTCTTCCATACTCTCTGCCCTGCAGCTCAGCCTGGCACTCGCATCCACACCTGCACCAGGCCACCTGCAATCTCCTGCTTTTCAGTGGAATATGTCATTCTGCCCTCTCCACAAGGGTGTGCAAACATGGCCCAACTCTGGGCTTGGCTTGAGTGGTCCCTAGCAATGGCACAGGGCACTGCAGTGGGGTTGGCTGGCCTCTGGCCCTCACTTCAACAGATGGGCCTGTTTTTCTTTCTTTCTTTCTTTCTTTTTTTTTTTTTTTTGCTCTGTCGCTCAGGCTGGAGTGCAGTGGCCGGATCTCAGCTCACGGCAAGCTCCGCCTCCCGGGTTCACACCATTCTCCTGCCTCAGCCTCCCGAGTAGCTGGGACTACAGGCGCCCGCCACCTCGCCCGGCTAGTTTTTTGTATTTTTAGTAGAGACGGGTTTCACCGTGTTAGCCAGGATGGTCTCGATCTCCTGACCTCGTGATCCGCCCGTCTCGGCCTCCCAAAGTGCTGGGATTACAGGCTTGAGCCACCGCACCCGGCCTCTTTTTTTTTTTTTGAGACGGAGTCTCGCTCTGTCGCCCAGGCTGCAGTGCAGTGGCGTGATCTCCGCTCACTGCAAGCTCCGCCTCCCAGGTTCACATCATTCTCCTGCCTCAGCATCCCGAGTCGCTGGGACTACAGGCGCCTGCCACCATGCCCGGCTAACTTTTCTGTATTTGTAGTAGAGATGGGGTTTCACCGTGGTCTCTATCTCCTGACCTGGTGATCCGCCTGCCTCAGCCTCCCAAAGTGCTGGGATTACAAGTGTGAGCCACCACTCCCAGCCAGCCTGTTTTTCACTGTTAAAAGATATGCGCGGGTCTTTCGTCTCTGCCACCTGCTTCCTCCTTTAAGAATATCCATCAGGCCTATTTTCAAAGCTGATGGCAGAAGAATTGGAGTCAGAAGACTTAGGTTCACCTTTGGCCCTGCCACCTGTCAGCATCGCCTCAGCCGAGGGGCACATTTCTGAGCAGCGTTTGGTTCTCTGTAAATATGTCATCACCACCACTGCCTCAGCCACACACCCTCACACCTGACTGTTGGGATACTTAAACGTAGGAGCACACAGGCCATCAGTGCAAGCTGACAGCGAAGTGGTTCCTAGCAAGCCAGTACCTTCAGTGCCTGGTTCACTTCTTTTATATCTTCCATCTTCAGCTTGGACCTAAGGAAAAAAAGGCCATTTCACAGCAGTGAGAGAGTGTGAGGCTCTGAATCCCTAACATGGCTGACTCCCATGACTAGCTTTGTGAGGATAACGGACTTGTGAGGAGATCCAGAACATGAGTTGTTGAAATGCCTTCCGCCTCTGTACAATCCCAGAGTCGCCTCATCACACTGGCTCCTGTCTGCTGAGGGCTGAGGCTGAGCCTGGGACTGCATCTGGCACAAGAACACAACGTTTAGCCTGCAGGGTCTCAAAACAACTTTGAGGGAGGCTGAGGCGAGAGGATGGCCTAAGGCCAGACGTCCAAGACCTGGCCCTGTTCTGCACTAGTCTCTACCACCCTCCCCAGCAGGAACCTGAGTCTGCAGGCTTCTCCCCGGCCTCCATTCTGCTGCCTGCTGTCTGGAAGGAGCAGGCTCAGAGGGCACACCCATTTGTTCTTGCTCCATTCTTGTTAGTGTCAGAAGAATTCTTTTGTTTACTTAAGAGACAGGACTGAACATGGTCTAAATTGGCAGAATTAAACCAAATAAAATGAAGAAGTTTGTGCAATTTGGGGAAACACTCTGATCTTTTTATTTGGCGACAGGGTCTCGCTCTATTGCCCAGGCTGGAATGCAGTGGTGCAGTCATGGCTCACTACAGCCTTGACCTCCTGGGCTCAAGTGATCCTCCCACTTCAGCCTCCCAAGTAGCTGGGACTACAGGTGCGTGCCATCATGCCTGGCTAATTTTTGTATTTTTTGTAGAGGTAGGGTTTCACCATGTTGCACAGGCTGGTCTTGAACTCCTGACCTCAAGTGATCCACCTGCCTCGGCCTTCCAAAGTGCTGGGATTACAGGCCTGAGCCTCTTTCTTTTCTCCTTCCTTCCTTCCTTCCTTCCTTCCTTCCTTCCTTCCTTCCTTCCTTCCTTCCTTCCTTCTGAGATGGAGTCTCGCTGAGTTGCCTAGGCTGGAGTGCAGTGGGGTAATCTCGGCTCACTGCAACCTCTGCTTCCTGGGTTCAAGTGATTCTCCTGCCTCAGCTTCCCAAGTAGCTGGGATGACAGGCACCTGACACCACTCCCGGCTTATTTTCTTGCACTTGTGCTAGAGACGGGGTTTCACCATATTGGCCTGGCTGGTCTCGAACTCCTGACCTCAAGTGTTCCACCTGCCTTGGCCTCCCAAAGTGCTGGAATTACAGGCATGAGCCACCACGCCCAGCCTGGCCTGAGTCTTTCTTAAAAAATGAGATTAGTCTGAACTATTGTCAGATTAGACTAATCTAAGTGACAAAATGGCAGGTCACTGGGAAACACAGGCTAGAATTCTAAGGGAGGGATTAGAAAACAGCATCAGGGCATTTAGAAAAATCTCTGTGGCTTTTACTAAAGATTGGGAGGCAGCTCCTTCCCTTCTGGGTCCGGCTACAGAAATAGGAAATAGGCCAGCAGATTGACAGGATCAGAAGAGGCTGCCCAGATGGACAGACCTTGGGAAGCCAGGTAAAAGATGGCAAACTGAACATACAAGAACTCTGGGAAACACAATTTAGGAAGAATCCAGATGTTCCCAAGATAATGAAACTGGAAAACTGTTCCTGAAGCTAATGTAGGGTCTGCGAAGAGGCTTTGCCATCTCTGTCATCCAGTATAGGCTTGCCAGAGGAAGAAGGGAAGAGGGGAGAGAGCACAAAAGCAACTCCTCAGGTAGCCCTGTCTGGGTTTGCATACAACTGATGCTGTGACACCCACAGCACTCTCTGGGAGGGAATGGTGACCAGGCAGCTCACACTGGGATTCGGAAACTAGGTTAGCCAGTAGCACCAGGTGGCTACAAAGTGCAACAATACATTTTTTGTTTTGAGACAGTTTCACTCTTGTTGCTCAGGCTGGAGTGCAATGGCGTGATCTCGATCTCGGCTCACTGCAACCTCTGCTTCCTGGGTTCAAGTGATTCTCCTGCCTCAGCTTCCCAAGTAGCTGGGATGACAGGCACCTGACACCACTCCCGGCTTATTTTCTTGCACTTGTGCTAGAGACGGGGTTTCACCATATTGGCCTGGCTGGTCTCGAACTCCTGACCTCAAGTGTTCCACCTGCCTTGGCCTCCCAAAGTGCTGGGATTACAGGCCTGAGCCTCTTTCTTTCTCCTTCCTTCCTTCTGAGATGGAGTCTCGCTGAGTTGCCTAGGCTGGAGTGCAGTGGGGTAATCTCGGCTCACTGCAACCTCTGCTTCCTGGGTTCAAGTGATTCTCCTGCCTCAGCTTCCCAAGTAGCTGGGATGACAGGCACCTGACACCACTCCCGGCTTATTTTCTTGCACTTGTGCTAGAGACGGGGTTTCACCATATTGGCCTGGCTGGTCTCGAACTCCTGACCTCAAGTGTTCCACCTGCCTTGGCCTCCCAAAGTGCTGGGATTACAGGCCTGAGCCTCTTTCTTTCTCCTTCCTTCCTTCTGAGATGGAGTCTCGCTGAGTTGCCTAGGCTGGAGTGCAATGGCGTGATCTCGATCTCGGCTCACTGCAACCTCTGCTTCCTGGGTTCAAGTGATTCTCCTGCCTCAGCTTCCCAAGTAGCTGGGACTACAGGCACACTCCACCATGCCTGGCTAATTTTTGTATTTTTGTAGAGGTAGGGTTTCACCATGTTGCACAGGCTGGTCTTGAACTCCTGACCTCAAGTGTTCCACCTGCCTTGGCCTCCCAAAGTGCTGGGATTACAGGCCTGAGCCTCTTTCTTTCTCCTTCCTTCCTTCTGAGATGGAGTCTCGCTGAGTTGCCTAGGCTGGAGTGCAATGGCGTGATCTCGATCTCGGCTCACTGCAACCTCTGCTTCCTGGGTTCAAGTGATTCTCCTGCCTCAGCTTCCCAA
>CM058076.1:11455144-11486786 GCA_030247045.1 Colobus guereza
GGGAACACTGCAGGCAAAGTGTACCTCGTCCTGGGACTGCCCACCACCCAGCCCCGCTCACCTTCATGAGGTAGGACAGCAGGAAAATGGGGAAGGAGTCCAAGCAAGGGATGCAGGACTTGTGTCACACCTGACTCAGAGAAGCACTGCTTCTGACAGATGTTTATCTCCTAACACTGTGTCACCTCTCACTGCCTGGCTGCATGTCTGCCCTCTGTTCTTCTTAGGTCACAGGAGGGACAGACATTACTGTCCACCCATCTGCATACAGAGCCATTGGAGGACGTTACCCTTGTTGCTTCCTCTTTGGAAAGGGCAACATACATGGCAGATGCCATTCTCTGTCTCTTTGGAAAACTTTGCCAGTACATTGAAGGTTTTCTTTTTGTGTTTAAGATCTTTATTTCTCTAACATTCTTGGTCCTATCAAAACACTTCAGTATACAAAATCAGAGAAAAACCATCATAATCTATATGCCAGTCATCACAATCAACATGGTATAATTTTAAAAAATAAACTTTCTTGCCCTGTAGATGTATATATACAGCAGTCCCTCCATATCCACAAGGGATTAGTTCCAGGACCCTCCCCCCAAAATCCACAATGCTCAAGTCCCTTATATAAAATAGCACTGTACAGTCAGTCCCCAATTTATGATGGCTTCAATTGGGAATGACTTGCCAATGGTGTGAAAGCAATGGACATTCAGAACACTTCTCATCTTACAATGGGGTTACATCTGGATAAACCCATTGTAAATTCAACTCACCATATTGTCAATCTATATGATGGATGTATTTGGTTGTAACCCCATCATAAGTCAAGGAACATCTGTATTTGCATATAACCTATGCACATCCTCTGTATAATTTAAATCACCTCTAAATTACTTACACTACTACTTAATACAATGTAAATGTTGTGTAAATAGTTGTTGGGGCCGAGCACAGTGGCTCACTCCTGTAATCCCAACACTTTGGGAGGCTGAGGCAGGAGGATCACTTGAGCCCAGGCGTTCTGGTCCCAGTTACTCAGGAGGCTGAAGTGGGAGGATCACTTGAGCTCAGGAGGTCGTGGCTGCAGTGAGCTATGATGGTGCCACTGCACTCAAACCTAGGCAACAAAGCAAGACTGTTTCAAAAAAAAAGTTGTTGTATTTTTTATTTGTATTATTTTTTCTTGTTATTTGTTATTGCTTTTGTTTTTCAAATATTTTTGATCCATGGTTGGTTGAAACCACAGATGTAAAGCCCCAGGATACAAGGGGCCAACTGTATATAAAATCAAGTAAAACTTAGCTTAGGAATGTAATAATTTTTCTTTTTTATATTATGTGTGTATATATACATGTGTATATTTGTGTCTATATATGTACATATCTGTGTGTGTATATGTATATATACATGTGTATATTTGTGTCTATATATGTACATATCTGTGTGTGTATATGTATATATACACATATATTTTTTCTTTTTTTCAATAGGGATGAGGTCTCACTATGTTGCCCAGGCTGATACTGAACTCCTGAGCTCAAGCGATCCTCCTGTTTCAGACTCCCAAAGTCCTGTGAAGAATTTTTCAACATTGAAAAATCTATTAACATGAGCTACCACATTAAAAAGAAAAAAAAAAATCATATAATTATCTCAGTCTATTCAGAAATATGATAAGATTCAAAGCCTACTTATGATTTTTTCCCTCTTAGCTAATTAAGACTGGAAGAAACTTTTTCAACTAGTAAATTTCATATACCAAAACCTTATATCAAAATTTTACTTGATAAAGAAAATTGCAAAGATCCTTAATTAATCCTTTAAGGTCAGGATTAATTAATACAAAAATACTCAGTAATCTCCTATGGTTTAACACAGAACTGCATTGTACTGGTCAATGCCCCAAGGAAAGAAAAAGAAAGAAAACATGTAAGGATTGGAAGATGAGAAAAAACTGTCATAATTTTAAGATGATATCACCATCTACCCAGAAAGAAACCGCCGGCTGGGCACGATGGCTCATGCCTCTAATCCGAGCACTTTGGGAGGCAGAGGCGGGCGGATCACTCAAGGTCAGAAGTTTGAGATCAGCCTGGCCAACATAGTGAAACTCAGTCTCTACTAAAAATACAAAAATTAGTTGGGCGTGGTGGCAGATGCCCGTAATCTCAGCTATTCAGGAGGCAGGAAAATCGCTTGAACCTGGGAGGCGGAGTTTGCAGTGAGCCGAGATAATGCCACTGCAGTCCAGCCTGGGGGACAAAGTGAGACTCCCTCACAAAAAAAAAAAAAAAAAAAGAAACCAGTTGGGCATAGTGGCTCATGCCTGTAATCCCAGCACTTTGGGAGGCAGAGGCGGGCGGATCACTCAAGGTCAGAAGTTTGAGATCAGCCTGGCCAACATAGTGAAACTCAGTCTCTACTAAAAATATTGTAAAAATTAGCCGGGCATGGCGGCAGGCACCTGTAATCCCAGCTACTCTGCAGGCTGAGGCAGGAGAATCGCTTGAACCCGGAGGCGGAGGTTGCAGTGAGCCGAGATAATGCCACTGCAGTCCAGCCTGGGGACAAAGTGAGACTCCTCACAAAAAAAAAAAAAAAAAAAAAAGGAAAAAAGAAACCAGTTGGGCATAGTGGCTCATGCCTGTAATCCCAGCACTTTGGGAGGCAGAGGCGGGCGGATCACTCAAGGTCAGAAGTTTGAGATCAGCCTGGCCAACATAGTGAAACTCAGTCTCTACTAAAAATACAAAAATTAGTTGGGCGTGGTGGCAGATGCCCGTAATCTCAGCTATTCAGGAGGCAGGAAAATCGCTTGAACCTGGGAGGCGGAGTTTGCAGTGAGCCGAGATAATGCCACTGCAGTCCAGCCTGGGGACAAAGTGAGACTCCTCACAAAAAAAAAAAAAGGAAAAAAGAAACCAGTTGGGCATAGTGGCTCATGCCTGTAATCCCAGCACTTTGGAGGCCGAGGCGGGCAGATCACTTGATGTCAGAAGTTCAAAACCAGCCGGCCAACATGGTGAAACCCCGTGTCTACTAAAAATATTGTAAAAATTAGCCGGGCATGGCGGCAGGCACCTGTAATCCCAGCTACTCTGCAGGCTGAGGCAGGAGAATCGCTTGAACCCGGAGGCGGAGGTTGCAGTGAGCCGAGATCACGCCATTGCATTCCAGCCTGGGTGACGAAGTGAGACTCTGTCTAAAAAAATTAATTAATCAATTAAAATAGACAAACTCACAGAAGCAGAGAGTACAATGGTGGTTTCAGGGCTGAGGATGAGGAAGTGGGAGTTGCTCTTCAATGGGTTGAAAGTTTCAGTTATGCAAGATGAATGTGTTCTAGAGATCTGCTGCACATCGTGCCTAGAGTTCATAATACTGCATTGTATACTTAATTTGTGAAGCGGGTAGATCCCATGTTAAATATTCTTACCACGAATTAAAAACAAAAAGAAACAGCCAATTAGAAATCCTTAATTTTAGTAATCTTTTATTTGAGATGTTATCTTCTGACGTTTTAAAGTAAAGAAATAGGCCAGGTCCAGTGGCTCACACCTGTAATCCCAGCATTGTGGGAGGCCTGGGTGGGCAGAGAGATTTGAGTTCAGGAGTTCAAGACCAGCCTGGGCAACATGGCAAAACCCCATCTCTACAAAAATACAAAATTAGTTGGGCGTGGTGGCAGATGCCCGTAATCTCAGCTATTCAGGAGGCAGGAAAATCGCTTGAACCTGGGAGGCGGAGTTTGCAGTGAGCCGAGATAATGCCACTGCAGTCCAGCCTGGGGGACAAAGTGAGACTCCCTCACAAAAAAAAAAAAAAAAGGAAAAAAAGAAACCAGTTGGGCATAGTGGCTCATGCCTGTAATCCCAGCACTTTGGAGGCCGAGGCGGGCAGATCACTTGATGTCAGAAGTTCAAAACCAGCCGGCCAACATGGTGAAACCCCGTGTCTACTAAAAATATTGTAAAAATTAGCCGGGCATGGCGGCAGGCACCTGTAATCCCAGCTACTCTGCAGGCTGAGGCAGGAGAATCGCTTGAACCCGGAGGCGGAGGTTGCAGTGAGCCGAGATCACGCCATTGCATTCCAGCCTGGGTGACGAAGTGAGACTCTGTCTAAAAAAATTAATTAATCAATTAAAATAGACAAACTCACAGAAGCAGAGAGTACAATGGTGGTTTCCAGGGGCTGAGGGGATGAGGAAGTGGGGAGTTGCTCTTCAATGGGTTGAAAGTTTCAGTTATGCAAGATGAATGTGTTCTAGAGATCTGCTGCACATCGTGCCTAGAGTTCATAATACTGCATTGTATACTTAATTTGTGAAGCGGGTAGATCCCATGTTAAATGTTCTTACCAGCCGGGCGGCTGTGGCTCGCCTGTAATCCCAGCACTTTGGGAGGCAGAGGCGGGCGGATCACTCAAGGTCAGAAGTTTGAGATCAGCCTGGCCAACATAGTGAAACTCAGTGTCTACTAAAAATATTGTAAAAATTAGCCGGGCATGGCGGCAGGCACCTGTAATCCCAGCTACTCTGCAGGCTGAGGCAGGAGAATATTGTATACTTAATTTGTGAAGCGGGTAGATCCCATGTTAAATATTCTTACCACGAATTAAAAACAAAAAGAAACAGCCAATTAGAAATCCTTAATTTTAGTAATCTTTTATTTGAGATGTTATCTTCTGACGTTTTAAAGTAAAGAAATAGGCCAGGTCCAGTGGCTCACACCTGTAATCCCAGCATTGTGGGAGGCCTGGGTGGGCAGAGAGATTTGAGTTCAGGAGTTCAAGACCAGCCTGGGCAACATGGCAAAACCCCATCTCTACAAAAAATACAAAAATTAGCCGAGCGTGGTGGTGTGCGCCTGTGGTCCTAGCTACTTAGAAGGCTGAAGCAGGAGGATAACTTGAGCCCAGAAGGCAGGGGTTGCAGTGAGCCAAGATCATGCATGTCACTGCACTCCAGCCTGGGAGACAGAGCAAGACCCTATCTCAAACAACAAAAAGAAAACAGAAAAACCCTTACAAAATGTTGACTCTAGATTGGTGCAACTCACTGTATGCTAAAGTGAAAGTGTGAAAGGACGGATGGAGGAAAGGAAGTGTGGGTAAATGAGGAGGTGTGTGAGAATGCAGTACAGCAAAGTGTTTACTCTAAAACCTAGGTGGTTATAAGGATGCTCATTCTGTAATTCTTTCAACTTCTCTGGACAAAATGTTAGAGGGAAACACCAAAAACAAAACTATTTGTTACATAAGTCTATGTCTGTAAGTAAATGCGAAGGAAACTGTCTATATGGATGCCCAGAAAGGGAAGGGAAGGAATTGGGCAGGTAGGGGCTGGGGCGGGGGGTGGTAAGGAAGTTTGGAGAACAGAAACTTGGACTTTTGCTTTTCCATGTTTTGGTTTTTTGCATTAAGAATATACTCATATAGTAATGTGATTTTTTTTTAAGTAAAAAGTTCAGCATGTGAGGGTCCCCACAAGCTCATGAGGCAGCATCACTCTTGTGCAGAAGAGGAAGCCTAGAGTCAGACAGTTACAGGGATCCACCAAGGTTACAGAGAATCAGGAACGACAGGGAGGACAGGAACTCCTTCAGGTAAGGAACTCATGATATTCTTCACTGAGAAGTAGATGAACTTTCAACTCTCTGCAGAGGAGAGCTTCTGGACTAGTGTGGCCACTGGGCTTTTAGCTATGCAGAAATATTATGTCCTTGGCCCAGAGATGAGCAGGTAAAATTTGGGGGGCCAGCCCAAGTGTTACCTCTGCAGCAAGCAGGCTCTGTCCATTTACAATGCTGTGTTATACAACAAATAGTATCATGTACCAGTTGGGTCATAATGTGAAAAAGAATGAGGCACAGCTTTAGAGAGTGAGAATTTCTGGTCCTAACAAAGGAGTAAAAAGACCATAAAGTTTGAGAATATTGGTTCAAGAAATGACTACAAACAGCCACTTACCCTAGAAAAGTGAAGATTCATCCTGGACTCTCCAGTGGAAAAAGTTTGCATACGGAATAAAATCATATCACTCATTCCTTCAAAACAGACTTAATGAGTGCTATGGTTTGAATATGGTTCCCTCCAAAGTTCATGTTGACACTTAATCCCCAATGTGACGGTACTGAGAGGTGGGGCCTTTAAGAGGTGATTGGATCATGAAGGCTCTATTCCCATGAATGAATGGATTCATGGATTCATCCTGGAAAACTAGCTGCTTTTTTTTTTTTTTTTTTTGAGACAGCCTTGTTCTGTTACCCAGGCTGGAGTGGGGTGGCACAATCTTGGCTCACTGTAACCTCCACAATTCTCGTGCCTCAGCCTCTCAAGTGGCTGGGATTACAGGCATGCATCAAGTCCAGCTAATTTTTGTATTTTTAGTAGAGACAGGGTTTCGCCATGTCGGCCAGGTTGGTGTTGAACTCTCGACCTCAAGTGATCCACCCACCTCAGCCTCCCAGAGTGTTGGGATGACAGGGGTGAGCCACTGAGCCCGGCCAGAACTGGCGGTTTTATAAGAAGAGGGAGAGCCGGGCGCAGTGGCTCAAGCCTGTAATCCCAGCACTATGGGAGGCCGAGACGGGTGGATCACCAGGTCAGGAGATCAAGACCATCCTGGCTAACACGGTGAAACCCCGTCTCTACTAAAAAATACAAAAAACTAGCTGGGTGTGGTGGCGGGCGCCTGTAGTCTCAGCTACTTGGGAGGCTGAGGCAGGAGAATGGCGTAAACCCCGGAGGCAGAGCTTGCAGTGAGCTGAGATCCGGCCACTGCACTCCAGCCTGGGTGACAGAGCGAGACTCCGTCTCAAAAAAAAAAAAAAGAAGAGGAAGAGAGACCTGAGCTAGCATGTGAGCATGCTCAGCCTCCCCACCATGTGATACCCTGTATTGCCCTCAGAACTCTGCAGAGTCCCCACCAGCAAGAAGGTCCTCATCAGATGTGGCCTCTCAACCTTGGACTTCCTAATTGAAAGAAATAAATTCCTTTTCTTTATAAATTAGGTATATTTAGTTTCAGTTTCAGGTATTCTCTCATAAGCAATAGAAACCAGACTAAGGTTATGAGCACTCACTCGGTACCCATTCTGCAACACAGAAGTGGGAGTAATTGTCAGGTGATTCCTTGTCTCAAGGAGCTCCCCCTATAGAGAGGAGCCAGAGAGACAAACCAAGGACTATCATACAGCAAACTGATGTTCAGCCCCCTGGGTACGTCATTTAGGAGTACTTTCAGCAGCAAGTAGGAGAGTTACTGTGGCTAAAATAGGGTCATTTACCTTGACCATACTCTCATGCCTGTCATCTGATGATGGCAGAAAGGCTGCCCTAACTCCAGGTATCACATGTACAGTCAAAGCAGGAAGAAAGGAAAAAGGACATGGATCATTAGCTATATTTTCCTATTGAGGAAAGCAAAAGACTTCCCAGAAGCTCCAACACATTTGGTTACAGCTCATTGGTTAGAACTATGTCACATGGCAACCCAGGCTGCCAGGGAGGTTGCAAACATGAGTATCTCACCTAAGGCTAAGCCGACTAACAAAATCAAGGTTCCATTAGCACAAAAGGTACTGGATATTGAGTATGCAGTTAACAGTGCGTGGAAGAAATGCAAATTAGTCAGGTGCAGTGACTCATGCCTGTAATCCCAGTGCTTTGGGGCCTGAGGTGGGAGAATCACTTGAGGTCAGGAGTTCGAGACCAACATGGTGAGACCCCATCTCTACTAAAAAAGTAGCCAGGTGTGGTGGCGGGTGCCTGTAAGCCCAGCTACTCGGGAAGCTGAGGCAAGAGAATCACTGGAACCTGGGAGGTGGAGGTTGCAGTGGGCTGAGATTGTGCCACTGCACTCCAGCCTGGGTGACAGAGCAAGATTCCGTCTCTCTCTATATATAATTTTTTTTCTAATGCTCCATCACCCACCCACCAGCCTGGGTGACAGAGCAAGATCTTGTTTCTAAAAAAGGAAATAAAGAGGTATCAGTGGCCTCACTAAGGTGGTGGCAATGACCACCTATTACTCCACAAATATATAATGACCTACAACATGTTGGGCACTAGGGATAAAAAGGTGAACAAAAATAAGACTGCTTCTGTCCTCATAGTCTTTATATCCTGGTCAGAAAGAGGGACATTAATCAAATAATTAGGTATGCAAATAAATTTAGACAATGAATGTAATGGATGATGCACGGGTCTAAGAGGCAATGAGGCTTTATAAAAGGACAACTTGACTTAGCTTGGGGCAAGAAAGGATTCCCTAAAAAGTGATGCTTTGGACTGAGATCTGAAGGATGAGTAGGAGTTGCTAGGCAAGGTAGACTACAAATTCAAGAGCTGACCAGCATGGTGGCTCATGCCTGTAATCCCAGCACTTTGGGAGAACAAGGCGGGGATTGCTGGAACCCAAGAGTTCAAGACCAGCCTAGGCTACGTAAGGATATACCATCTCCATAAAAAATAAAAAGTTAGCCAGGTGTAGGGGCACACCTGTGTCGTCCCAGCTACTTGGGAGGCTGAGGTGGGAGGATCACTTGGTCCCAAGCAGTTGAGGTTCCAATAAGCCATTGTGCCACTGTACTCCAGGCTGGGGGACAAAGTGAGATCCTGTCTCTCCCCCCTGCCCCCCCAAAAAAGCATGGCATGCATGGAGTGTGCACAAAATGAAAAAATGAGAGGGAAGTATAAGATGAGGCTGGAAAAGTAGGGACTAGACTATAACCGAATTCAAGAACTACTAGTTGATGAAATTGCAAGGACATACTCAAGGTAGTAGAAATGATGTATAAAGGAAAGAGATATATTATACATGATTCTCAGATTTTTAGCTTCTGCAACTGGTATAAGAAATAAATAGAGGCTGGGCACGGTGGCTCACGCCTGTAACCCCAGCACTTTGGAGGACAAGGCAGGTGGATCACCTGAGGTCAGCAGTTTGAGACCAGCCTGGCCAATGTGGTGAAACCCCGTCTCTACTAAAAACACAAAAATTAGCCGGGCATGGTGGTGGGCACTTGTAATCCCAGCTACTCAGGAGGCTGAGGCAGGAGAATCACTTGAACCCAGGAGGCAGAGGTTGCAGTGAGCCGGGATCACATCATTGTACTCCAGCCTGGGTGACAAGAGCGAAACTCCATCTCAAAAAAAAAAAAAAGAAAGAAATGGACCAGGCTGGGCACAGTGGCTCACACCTGTAATCCCAGTACTTTAGGAGGCTCAGGTTGGGGGATCACTTGAGGTCAGGAGTTCCAAACCAGCCTGGCCAACGTGGTGAATCCCTGTCTCCACCAAAAATACATAAATTAGCTGGGCGTGGTGGTGCACACCTGTAATCCCAGCTACTTGGGAGGCTGAGGGAGGAGAATCACTTGAACCCAGGGGCAGAGGACGGAGGTTTCAGTGAGTCGAGATCACACCACTGTACTCCAGCCTGGGTGACACAGTGAGACTTCATCTCCAAAAAAAAAAAAAATCCAGGTGTAGTGGCTCACACCTGTAATCCCAGCACTTTGGGAGGCTGAGGCAGGTAGATCACGAGGTCAGGAGATCAAGATCATCTTGGCTAACATGGTGAAACCCCGTCTCTACTAAAAAAACACAAAAAATTAGCCGAGCATGGTAACAGGCACCTATAGTCCCAGCTACTGGGGAGGCTGAGGCAGGAGAATGGTGTGAACCCGGGAGGTGGAGCTTGCAGTGAGCCAAGATCGTGACACTACACCTCCAGCCTCGGTAAAGAGCTAAGACTCCATCTCAAAAAAAAAAAAAGAGGCCTGGGGCAGTGGCTCACACCTGTAATCCCAGCACTTTGGGAGGGCAAGGTGGGCAGATCATGAGGTCAAGGGACTGAGACTATCCTGGCCAAAATGGTGAAACCTCGTCTCTACTAAAAAAACAAAAATTAGCTGGGTGTGGTGGTGCGTGCCTGTAGTCCCAGCTACTCAGGAGGCTGAGGCAGGAGAATCGCTTGAACCCGGGAGGTGGAGGTTGCAATGAGCCGAGATTGCACCACTGCACTCCAGCCTGGCTGACAAGAGAGAAACAGGAAGGAAGGGAGGGAGGGAAAGAGGAAGGGAGAGAGAGAGGAGGAGGGAGGGAGAAAGAAAGGAAGGAACCACTGGGCACAGTGGCTCACACCTGTAATCCCAGCACTTTGGGAGGCTGAGGCAGGAGAATGGTGTGAACCCGGGAGGTGGAGCTTGCAGTGAGCCAAGATCGTGACACTACACCTCCAGCCTCGGTAAAGAGCTAAGACTCCATCTCAAAAAAAAAAAAAGAGGCCTGGGGCAGTGGCTCACACCTGTAATCCCAGCACTTTGGGAGGGCAAGGTGGGCAGATCATGAGGTCAAGGGACTGAGACTATCCTGGCCAAAATGGTGAAACCTCGTCTCTACTAAAAAAAACAAAAATTAGCTGGGTGTGGTGGTGCGTGCCTGTAGTCCCAGCTACTCAGGAGGCTGAGGCAGGAGAATCGCTTGAACCCGGGAGGTGGAGGTTGCAATGAGCCGAGATCACACAATTGCACTCCAGCCTGGCTGACAAGAGAGAAACAGGAAGGAAGGGAGGGAGGGAAAGAGGAAGGGAGAGAGAGAGGGAGGGAGGGAGGGAGAAAGAAAGGAAGGAACCACTGGGCACAGTGGCTCACACCTGTAATCCCAGTACTTTGGAAGGCCGAGATGGGTGGACTGCTTGAGGCCGGAGTTCCAGACCACCCTGGCCAACACGGTGAAATCCCATCTCCACTAACAATACAAAAATGAGCGGGGTGTGGTGACACACACCTGTAATACCAGCTATTTGGGAGGCTAGGCAGGAGAATCGCTTGAACCCAGGAGGCGGAGGTTGCAATGAGCCGAGATTGCACCACTGCACTCCAGCCTGGCGAAAAAGCAAGACTCATCTCAAAAAAAAAAAAAAAAAGAGGCCTGGGGCAGTGGCTCACACCTGTAATCCCAGCACTTTGGGAGGGCAAGGTGGGCAGATCATGAGGTCAAGGGACTGAGACTATCCTGGCCAAAATGGTGAAACCTCGTCTCTACTAAAAAAACAAAATTAGCTGGGTGTGGTGGTGCGTGCCTGTAGTCCCAGCTACTCAGGAGGCTGAGGCAGGAGAATCGCTTGAACCCGGGAGGTGGAGGTTGCAATGAGCCGAGATTGCACCACTGCACTCCAGCCTGGCGAAAAAGCAAGACTCATCTCAAAAAAAAAAAAAAGAAAAGAAAAAAGAAATAAATGGAACACTTTAAACCACAGGAGACAGAATCCAAAAATACTATGTAGTTGGCTGGATGGCCAAGGGTAAGGAATAAATTCAAGAGTGACACATAAATTTCCAGTTTAAGCAATGGGTAGATGTTTTATTTAGCTCTAGGGAACGCTGGAGACAGAGTGGATATAGGAGTGTAGAAAGTTAATTTAGGTTTAGGAACATAAAGGTTGGTGTGTCTGTAGCCAGTACATCTAGTATTCTTGAGGCAGATCCCAGTGAGAAAAAGATTTGGGTATTATTAGCATATACTCAATGACTGGAGCCATAGGAGTAATTAGATCTATCTACACATATCTATACTTCTATATTCCTATATTAATTGATTCCTTGCTTCGAGAAATTAAATAATTTTTTTTTTTTTTTAGTAAAATAGAGACGAAGTCTCACTATGTTGCCCGGGCTTGTTTTAAACTCCTGAGCTCAAGTGATCTTCCTGCCTTGGCCTCCCAAAGTGCTGGGATTACAGACGTAAGCCATTGTGCCTGGCCCATCTAAATCTTTTTTTTTTTTTTTTTTTGACACAAACCCACTTTATTCAGCATTGAGCCAGCCCATACGCTGGGTAGGTCAAACTCACAGACATCGCACCAAAGGCCGGGGACTTGGAAGTGCTGAAAGGCTTCATCTGGAAACAGGCACTGCTCACAAGCCCAGCTATACCCAAATCTCAACATCTGCCTCCATCTATGTCCCCGACTTTGCAATCTTGTCCCCAGTGCTGAGTTTCTGTCCACTAATTTATCTACACACAAGGATGCTGCAGGCAACTGAGCTACTGCTACAAGCTTTGCAAAATTCAACTACTAAAGGAAATGGGAAGAGAGAAAGAGCCAGAGAGAACAGCAAGATGAGACACCATGGCAGGACCTGGAGAGGCTAAATGGGGTTTGCCACCTGCCAGTCCCCTCACCCAGAGAAACGGAGAGAGTTCCTTCTGTGGAGGCAGGTGGAGCACAGGGAGGGCTCCTGGGAGACACAGAAGCAGGGTGGGGGCCAGGAAGGGGGACGTGGACAGAGCCACACTGATAACGCTGGGTGGGGCCCACGCCCACCTCAAGAGGAGGGCCGCTTCCTCAGGAGGCATCAAGGTGCAATCATCTTCCTTTCTCTTCCCTGAAGCCCTGAGTTCCAGCCTTCACAGAGCCTCATGTGCGTTCTTCTTTCTGGATGCTAACCCCAAATTCGACACTCAATGGTGCACCTCAGGTACCTGCCAAGGATCTGTGGGCCCACATGGAAGGTGCAGGGTCTGGGTCCCTGGATGACAAGGTGAGGGGCAGATGGGTGACCAAGGAAGGGCATGGCCCAGAGCTGCTGGGACTCATGGAGGATGGGCTGTGGCCAGGACTTCAGGAAGGGTCGGGCACAGGTCAGAAGGATCCTCAGGTCCAGCCTCTACCAGGAGGTGTTTGCAGCCCCCAAAACACTCACACCTCAGGGTGAAGGATAAAGAGACATTGTTGAAACACACAACTATATAAATGAACCCAGGAGGCGGAGGTTGCAATGAGCCGAGATTGCACCACTGCACTCCAGCCTGGGTGACACAGTGAGACTTCATCTCCAAAAAAAAAAAAATCCAGGTGTAGTGGCTCACACCTGTAATCCCAGCTACTCAGGAGGCTGAGGCAGGTAGATCACGAGGTCAGGAGATCAAGATCATCTTGGCTAACATGGTGAAACCCCGTCTCTACTAAAAATACAAAAATTAGCCGAGCATGGTAACAGGCACCTATAGTCCCAGCTACTGGGAGGCTGAGGCAGGAGAATCGCTTGAACCCGGGAGGTGGAGGTTGCAATGAGCCGAGATTGCACCACTGCACTCCAGCCTGGGTGACACAGTGAGACTTCATCTCCAAAAAAAAAAAAGAGGCCTGGGGCAGTGGCTCACACCTGTAATCCCAGCACTTTGGGAGGGCAAGGTGGGCAGATCATGAGGTCAAGGGACTGAGACTATCCTGGCCAAAATGGTGAAACCTCGTCTCTACTAAAAATACAAAAATTAGCTGGGTGTGGTGGTGCGTGCCTGTAGTCCCAGCTACTCAGGAGGCTGAGGCAGGTAGATCACGAGGTCAGGAGATCAAGATCATCTTGGCTAACATGGTGAAACCCCGTCTCTACTAAAAATACAAAAATTAGCTGGGTGTGGTGGTGCGTGCCTGTAGTCCCAGCTACTCAGGAGGCTGAGGCAGGAGAATCGCTTGAACCCGGGAGGTGGAGGTTGCAATGAGCCGAGATTGCACCACTGCACTCCAGCCTGGCGAAAAAGCAAGACTCATCTCAAAAAAAAAAAAGAGGCCTGGGGCAGTGGCTCACACCTGTAATCCCAGCACTTTGGGAGGCTGAGGCAGGAGAATCGCTTGAACCCAGGAGGCGGAGGTTGCAATGAGCCGAGATTGCACCACTGCACTCCAGCCTGGCGAAAAAGCAAGACTCATCTCAAAAAAAAAAAAGAGGCCTGGGGCAGTGGCTCACACCTGTAATCCCAGCACTTTGGGAGGCTGAGGGAGGAGAATCACTTGAACCCAGGGGCAGAGGACGGAGGTTTCAGTGAGTCGAGATCACACCACTGTACTCCAGCCTGGGTGACACAGTGAGACTTCATCTCCAAAAAAAAAAAAATCCAGGTGTAGTGGCTCACACCTGTAATCCCAGCACTTTGGGAGGCTGAGGCAGGAGAATCACTTGAACCCAGGAGGCGGAGGTTGCAATGAGCCGAGATTGCACCACTGCACTCCAGCCTGGGTGACACAGTGAGACTTCATCTCCAAAAAAAAAAAATCCAGGTGTAGTGGCTCACACCTGTAATCCCAGCTACTCAGGAGGCTGAGGCAGGTAGATCACGAGGTCAGGAGATCAAGATCATCTTGGCTAACATGGTGAAACCCCGTCTCTACTAAAAATACAAAAATTAGCTGGGTGTGGTGGTGCGTGCCTGTAGTCCCAGCTACTCAGGAGGCTGAGGCAGGTAGATCACGAGGTCAGGAGATCAAGATCATCTTGGCTAACATGGTGAAACCCCGTCTCTACTAAAAATACAAAAATTAGCTGGGTGTGGTGGTGCGTGCCTGTAGTCCCAGCTACTCAGGAGGCTGAGGCAGGAGAATCACTTGAACCCAGGGGCAGAGGACGGAGGTTTCAGTGAGTCGAGATCACACCACTGTACTCCAGCCTGGGTGACACAGTGAGACTTCATCTCCAAAAAAAAAAAAAAAAAAAGAGGCCTGGGGCAGTGGCTCACACCTGTAATCCCAGCTACTCAGGAGGCTGAGGCAGGAGAATCGCTTGAACCCAGGAGGCGGAGGTTGCAATGAGCCGAGATTGCACCACTGCACTCCAGCCTGGCGAAAAAGCAAGACTCATCTCAAAAAAAAAAAAGAGGCCTGGGGCAGTGGCTCACACCTGTAATCCCAGCTACTCAGGAGGCTGAGGCAGGAGAATCGCTTGAACCCAGGAGGCGGAGGTTGCAATGAGCCGAGATTGCACCACTGCACTCCAGCCTGGCGAAAAAGCAAGACTCATCTCAAAAAAAAAAAAGAGGCCTGGGGCAGTGGCTCACACCTGTAATCCCAGCACTTTGGGAGGGCAAGGTGGGCAGATCATGAGGTCAAGGGACTGAGACTATCCTGGCCAAAATGGTGAAACCTCGTCTCTACTAAAAATACAAAAATTAGCTGGGTGTGGTGGTGCGTGCCTGTAGTCCCAGCTACTGGGAGGCTGAGGCAGGTAGATCACGAGGTCAGGAGATCAAGATCATCTTGGCTAACATGGTGAAACCCCATCTCTACTAAAAATACAAAAATTAGCCGAGCATGGTAACAGGCACCTATAGTCCCAGCTACTCAGGAGGCTGAGGCAGGAGAATCACTTGAACCCAGGGGCAGAGGACGGAGGTTTCAGTGAGTCGAGATCACACCACTGTACTCCAGCCTGGGTGACACAGTGAGACTTCATCTCCAAAAAAAAAAAAGAGGCCTGGGGCAGTGGCTCACACCTGTAATCCCAGCACTTTGGGAGGCTGAGGCAGGTAGATCACGAGGTCAGGAGATCGAGACCATCCTGGCTAACATGGTGAAACCCCATCTCTACTAAAAATACAAAAAAAAATTAGTTGGGCATGTTGGCACATGCCTGTAATCCCAGCTACTCAGGAGGCTGAGGCAGGAGAATCACTTGAACCTGGGAGGCAGAGGATCCTCAGGTCCAGCCTCTACCAGGAGGTGTTTGCAGCCCCCAAAACACTCACACCTCAGGGTGAAGGATAAAGAGACATTGTTGAAACACACAACTATATAAATGGACCCAAGGCCGGGCGCCTTCCACGCTTCCCTGACAGCCACACGCTGACACTTCCCAGGGAGATGAGGATCCATCCTCCTGCCTCCAGCTCTGGGACTGCCGCGGGTTGGCGCCATCACTGCAGCAGCACGCTAAGGTCCAGGTTCCGGTGCTTCGTCTCCAGCTTTGTCTGAGCAGTGACCTGAGTGAGAAGCCCCTCCCTGAGGAGCCCCTCCTCCTTCTCAGCCTCCTGCAGGAATTGCTCCTCCTCCTCCACAAAGAAGGCCCGCAGCTTCTTGTAGTTGGTCAATGCCTTCTTCCTATGGTCCATCACGTGTCCCTTCCACACTGCAGCTGCTGACTCCGCCTGGTCATGCAGGTCCTGGGCGTCATTCAAGTCCTTTCTCATGATTTCCACAGACTCCTTGTTCTCCTTGCCGCGCAGCACCTTCCTCCAGCGCGGCTCCCACTCGGGTGGCTCGAGGCCCGCAGCCAGGCGGCAGGTGACGCAGAGCGGGCCGGCGTCAGTGCGGCACAGCAGCTGCAGCTAGGCCTCGCTGGCCCGGCCATTGCGCGCCGGCGCCACGGTCGCCTCCTCGAGCGCCAGAAGGCGGCGGCTGCGCGGGAGCCGACTGGGCTCCACGGCGTGCTGCCAGCAGTCGTCGGCGCACTCGGGGCACGCGAAGGGCCCATCTTGCTCGGCCCAGAAGCGCACCACGCACGCCCAACAGAAGCGGTGGCCGCAGTCGGCGCCCACCGACTCCCAGGGCGCGCGCTGGCACAGGCGCAAGTGGCCTCGGCAGGGCCCGCAGGGAGCGCCAGGGCTGCGGGCGGCGGGTCGGCAAGGGTGCGGAGCGCCTGGCGGACGGAGACCAGCACCAGGACGATGACGCCAACGCCAACGTCGGGGACGCTCATCTAAATCTTAAAATGGTTAAAAAAAAAAAAAAAAAAAGTAATTTTTAATACCACCTTTTAAATTTTATTTATTTATTTTGGAGACAGGGTCTCACTCTGTCGCCCAGGGTGGAGTGCAGTGGCATGATCATTGCTCACTGTAGCCTCAACCTCCCGGACTCAAGAAATGCTTCTCACCTCAGCCTCCTCAGTAGCTTGGACCACAGGTGTGTCCCACCACACCTAGGCAATTTTTTTTTATGTTGTAGAGACAGTCTCGCTATGCTTCCCAGGCTGCTTTTGAATGCCTGGCCTCAATAAATTTTCCTGTCTTGGCTTCCCAAGACAGGAAACATCCTTTTATTATTCATTTATATTTAAGAGATGGGATCTTGCTCTGCTGCCCAAGCTACAGTGCAATGGCAAAATCACAGCTCATTACAACCTCAAAATACTGGGCTAAGGGATCCTCCCACCTCAGCCTCCTGAGTAGCTACAATTACAGGCATGAACCATGGCAGCTGGCTCAAAAGTATCCCTTAAATAGGAAGCTTAATTAATACAATTTCCATAATGCATTTTAAAATGTTTAATTCATGCATAAGACTCCCTTTAAAAATATATCTACTATATAAATGAAATGCCCACGCTAGTCTCAAATTCCTGGGCTCAAGCAATCTTTCTGCCCTGGCCTCCCAAAGTGCTGGGATAACAGGCATGGGCCACCACACCTGGCTAATACTTTTTTTTTTTTAACTTACTTTTTCTTCACCAAAAGCAGGTACTTGAAATACCACTTCTTAAAAGCAGGACAATATATGTACGTAAGTATGTGTGCATATGTACGTAGGTACAAAATTATGCTAGTAAGTAGCACAACTGAGATTTAAACCCCAATCTGACTCCCAAGTCTGTGCTATTAATCACTATGTTTTTCCTCCATGAAAAATATGTAGAGTAAGAATCAGATCTGTAAGGAATACTAATATTTAAAGTACAGACAAGAATACAAAAAGACCTCAGCAGAAACTGGGAAAGGTTAGCCAAATAAGAAAATAAATTTGGCGGGCGCAGTGGCTCAAGCCTGTAATCCCAGCACTTTGGGAGGCCGAGACGGGCGGATCACGAGGTCAGGAGATCGAGACCATCCTGGCTAACACGGTGAAACCCAGTCTCCACTAAAAAATACAAAAAAACTAGCCGGGCAAGGTGGCGGGCGCCTGTAGTCCCAGCTACTCAGGAGGCTGAGGCAGGAGAATGGCATGAACCCAGGAGGTGGAGCTTGCAGTGAGCCAAGATATGGCCACTGCACTCCAGCCTGGGCGACAGAGTAAGACTCCATCTCAAAAAAAAAAAAAAGAAAAAGAAAATAAATTTGCGTGGTTATCATATAACGCAAGTTAAGAAAAATATTTCCAGAGAAGAAACATCTAACTTTTGAAAAAAAGTTATAAACAAATATACTTTAAATAAGCTGGACCGTTTTTCATAGTGAATTTTTCAATTGCAACACAGGATTTTTTCTCATGCCTGTAATTCCAGCCCTTTGGGAGGCTGAAGTGGGAGGACTGCTTGAGGCAAAGAGTTCGAGACCAGCCTCGGTAATACAAGGAGATCCTTTCTCTACAAAAAATAAAAAATTAGCCAGGTGTGGTGGCGCATGCCACAGTCCCAGCTGGTTGGGAGGCTGAGGTGGAAGAATGACTTGAGCCTAGGAGATTGAGGCTGCAGTGAGCCATAATCATACCATTGCACTTCAGCAATGAAGTGCAATCTTACTCTGGGTGACAGAGTAAGATCCTGTCTCAAAAAAAAAAGAACACAGGGTTTTTTTTTTACTTGATAATTTGTCCTAAGAGGAACATACTACATTCATGATATCAGTGATGGTTTCCAGTCTCCAACTTTTGAATATATATTTTTTCCAAATGTGTGTGCGTGTGTTCGTGTGTGTTTCTCTCTTCGTGAGAGAGAGAGACTGTTTAATGATTCATTCATTCATTCATTTAGAGAGGGGGTTCTTGCTGTGTTGCCTGGGGCTTAATCGATCCTCCCGCCCCAACCTCCCGAGTAGCTGGGATTACAGGTGTACCACCAAAACCAGCTTTTTAGAATTTAGAAGGCATTTGTTTCTGGGGGAAGCCAAGTAAAACTTGACTTTTTACAAGTAAATGACAATTTAAAAATAAAAAAAAAGAAACTATTCAGGTTCTCTGGTTAATCCATAAAAAAACCATATAACTCGTAATGAGATACTACTAGTACTTTCTACCTAAATAGCAGTCACCCAGCAGAATGGAGAATTCCATTCTCCAAATCACAGAAACAGATTACTCTTATTATTATTATTACTATTATTATTTTTGAGACAGAGTCTTGCTTTGTCGCCCAGGTAGGCTGGAGTGCAGTGGAGTGATCTTTGATCACTGCAAGCTCTGCCTCCCAGGTTCACACCATTCTCTTACCTCAGCCTCCTGAGTACCTGGGACTACAGATGCCCGCCACTAAGCCTGGCTAATTTTTTGTATTTTTTGGTACAGACGGGGTTTCAGGATGGTATTAGCCATGAAATACAGTATGGTACAGACGGTATTAGCCAGGATGCTCTCGATCTCCTGACCTGGTGATCTGCCCGCCTCGGCCTCCCAGAGTACTGGGATTAAAGGCGTGAGCCACCGCCCCTGGCCTGATTATTGTCCACTGAAAGGGGATTCTCCCCTAGCCTTTGTAGCAAGGCAATTTCTTCAAGATTAAAAGTAGCTTCTGCAAGACAACTGCTACTGAATGTTTTAAAGCAACAAAAAGAAAGGTAAATCAATTACCCTCTACCACTCTTTCACTATTTAGCATCTATCTGTTTATAGAGGACTTTATTTTATTTATTTTTTTTGAGACGGAGTCTCGCTCTGTCTCCCAGGCGGGAGTTCAGTGGCATGATCTTGGCTTACTGCAACCTCTGCCTCCTGGGTTCACGCCATTCTCCTGCCTCATCCTCCCAGGTAGCTGGGACTACAGGTGCCCACCACCACGCCTGGCTAATTTTTGTATTTTTTAGTAGAGATGGGGTTTCACCGTGTTAGCCAGGATTGTCTCGATCTCCTGACCTCGTGATCTGCCTACCTCGGCCTCTCAAAGTGCTGGGATTACAGGCGTGAGCCACGGCCCCCAGCCTTTATTGTTTTAAGAGATAGGTTCGCTGGGAGCGGTGGCTCACACCTGTAATCCCAGCCCTTTGGGAGGCCAAGGCGGGCGGATCACGAGGTCAGGAGATTGAGACCATCCTGACTAACACAATGAAACCCTGTCTCTATTAAAAATACAAAAAATTACCCGGGCGTGGTGGTGGGCGCCTGTAGTCCCAGCTACATGGGAAGCTGAGGCAGGAGAATGGCGTGAACCTGGGAGGTGGAGCTTGCAGTGAGCAGAGACGGCGCCACTGCACTACAGCCTGGGCGACAGTGAAACTCTGTCTCAAAAAAAAAAAAAAAAGAGGCAGGGTCTCACTTTGCACCCAGGCTGGAATGCAGTGTCATGTTCATAGTTCACTGCAACCTCTAACTCCTGGGCTCGAGCAATCCTCTTGCCTCAACCTCCCAAGTAGACAGGAACACAGGAACATGCCACCACACCTGGCTAATTTTTTTTTTTTTTGGAGACAGAGTCTTGTGCTTTGTTGCCCAGGATGGAGTGCAATGGCGCGATCTCGGCTCACTACAACCTCCACCTCCCAGGTTCAAGTGATTCTTGTGTCTTGTGCCTCAGCCTCCCAAACAGCTGGACTACAGGTGTGCACCACCACACCTGGCTAATTTTTTGTATTTTAGTGGACACCAGGTTACACCATGTTGCACAGGGTGGTCTTGAACTCCTGAGCTCAGGCAATTCACCTGCCTCGGCCTCCCAAAATGCTAGGATTACAGGCGTGAGTCATTGCAGCCGACCCTGGCTAATTTTTAACTTTTTATAGAGATGGTGTCTCATTATGCTGCCTCAGGTGATCCTCCCACATCAGCCTCCCAAAGTGCTAGAATTATAGGCATGCCTGGCCTATACTGGACATTTAAACATCAAAGCTAATGCTATACAATTATTAAAATGACACTGGGGAAGACAGTAACTCTGAGTCTCTAGTTCCCACATAACACATATCAACTACGATAACAAAACTAAAAGTCCACAGACAACACGTGTAACAAGTAAGTGACAAAATGGTCTCATGATTTCCAAAACATGAGCAGAGGCTGGGCGTGGTGGGTCATGCCTGTAATCCCAGCACTGTGGGAGGGTGGATCACCTGAGGTTGAGAGTTCGAGACCAGCCTGACGAACATGTAGAAACCCTGTCTCTACTAAAAATACAAAAAAAAATTAGTTGGGCATGGTGGTGGTGCATGCCTGTCATCCCAGCTACTTGAGAGACTGAGGCAGGAGAATCACTTGAACCCGGGAGGCAGAGGTTGTGGTGAGCCAAGATCCTGCCATTGCACTCTAGTCTGGGCAACAAGAGCAAAACTCCTTCTCAAAAAAAAAAAAAGGAAACATGAGCAGGGAAGGATAAATTCTTGTATCTATGTGGGGAAATTTGCTAGTCCTAACAACAGGCGATTCAGGGACCTAGTGTTTCAGGTCTGCCATCTTGAAAGCTTAATGAAAAGCTACCTGGAAGGCATATTCTCAAACAAATTGTTGACAACAGCAGCTGAACCTGGGAGGATTTTTATATACTTGAGGGTGATTGTGAGGAGCCAGAGTTAAGGTCTGGGGACTGGAGCAAGCTGGGCCCTATATGAACTTTCTAAACTAACAGCCAATGCTCACTTTCTGGGACAAAGCCCCATACTGAGGAGAAACTGCTGGACAGAGGATCTAAACTAAGGATGCCAAGAATAACAGGATCAAAAAAAAAAAACAGAGAAAAGTGAGGAAAGACACAGCTAGAGCTCAGAAAGTAGACCTTTTTAAAAACAGCTTTACTCAGATATAATTTACAGACTATATTTGTAAGCACTAACAAAAATAACAGCAGCAGCAGCTCTAGAGCTGTGACGCCAGAAGTATTCTCACCAATGCCTTCCATCTACAGTTCAAAAGTTTAACTTAATCTAAAATGAGCAACAGAAAAGATCACACTCAACTCTCACAGAAAGTAGTTAGGAAGGAAAAAGAAGCAGCAGCAGAATAAGGTGGGAGCGGTGGCACATGCCTGTAATCCCAGTTACTCAGGAGGCTGATGAGAGAGGATCCCTTAAGGCCAGGAGTTAGAGGCTGCAATGTGCAATTATTGTGTCTGTGAATAGCCAAGGCACTCCAACACTGGCAACATGGCGGGACCCTGTCTCTTAAAAAAAAAAAAAAAATTTTGGCAGACACGGTGGCTGATGCCTGTAATGCCAGCACTTTGGGAGGCCTAGGCGGGCGGATCATTTGAGGTCAAGAGTTCTAGACAGCCTGGCCAACATGGTGAAACCCCATCTCTACTAAAAATACAAAAATTAGCTGGGCGTGGTGCCGGTGCCTGTAATCCCAGCTACTCTGGAGGCTGAGGCAGGAGAATTGCTTGAACCTGGGAGGCAGAGGTCGCAGTGAGCTGACATCATACTACTGCACTCTAGCATGGGCCACAGAGATTGACTCCGTCTCACAAAAAAAAATAAAAATAAAAAAGCAGACTATCTCTACCAATAAAGTGATCTAGAAAAGCTTATCCACAAAACAAATAAAAGCATACCATTTTGAATGAACTCAAACAAACATATATGGCGGCACGGTGGCTCATGCCTATAATCCCAGTCCTTAGGAAAGCTGAGGCAGACAGATCACTTGAGGTCAGCAGTTCGAGACCAACCTGGCCAACATGGTGAAACCCCATCTCTACTAAAAATACAAAAATTAGCTGGGCGTGGTGCCGGTGCCTGTAATCCCAGCTACTCTGGAGGCTGAGGCAGGAGAATTGCTTGAACCTGGGAGGCAGAGGTCGCAGTGAGCTGACATCATACTACTGCACTCTAGCATGGGCCACAGAGATTGACTCCGTCTCACAAAAAAAAATAAAAATAAAAAAGCAGACTATCTCTACCAATAAAGTGATCTAGAAAAGCTTATCCACAAAACAAATAAAAGCATACCATTTTGAATGAACTCAAACAAACATATATGGCCGGGCACGGTGGCTCATGCCTATAATCCCAGTCCTTAGGAAAGCTGAGGCAGACAGATCACTTGAGGTCAGCAGTTCGAGACCAACCTGGCCAACATGGTGAAACCCCATCTCTACTAAATATACAAAAATTAGCCGGGTATGGTGGTGCATACCTGTAATCCCAGCTACTCTGGAGGCTGAGGCATAAGAATCACTTGAACGTAAGAGGAGGAGGTTGCAGTGAGCCAAGATCTTGCCACTGCACTCCAGCCTGGGTGACAGAGTGAAACTGCGTCTCAAAAAAAAAAAAGAAATAAAATAAAATATACATATATATCATATATTGGCTGGGCACAGTGGCTCTCGCCTGTAATCCCAGCACTTTGGGAGGCAGAGGCAAGTGGATCGCTTGAGCTCAGGATTGAGAGCAGCCTGGGCAACTTAAAGAGATCCCATCTCAACAAAAATAAAAACTTAGGCATGGTAGCACGTACCTGTGGTCTCAGGTACTCAGGAGGCTGAGGTGGGAGGATCACTTGAACCTGGGAGGTGAAGGCTGCAGTGAGCCAAGATCATGCCACTGCACTCCAGTCTGGGTGACAGAGACACCATCTCAGAAAAAAAAAAATATATAAAATATATATATTAAATACATAAATAATACATAAAAGTTTTTAAAATTATATATATACACACACACAGATTTTTTTTTTTTTTTAGAGAAAGGGTCATACTCAGCTGGGTGCGGTGGCTCACACCTGTAATCCCAGCACTTTGGGAGGCCGAGGCAGTCGGATCACGAGGTCAGGAGTTTGAGACCAGCCTGACCAATATGGCGAAACCCTGTTTCTACTAAAAGTACAAAAACTAGCAGGGTGTAGTGGCACACAGCACATGTAGGCTGAGGCAGGAGAATTGCTTGAACCCAGGAGGCAGAGGTTGCAGTGAGCCGAGATTGTACCACTACACTCAAGCCTGGGCAATAGAGGGAAACTCTCAAAAAAAAAAAAGTCCTGGGTGACTCTATTTGTCACCCAGGATAGAGTACAGCGTCATGATCATAGCTCATTGTAACCTCTAGCTCCTGGACTCATAAAAGTTCTCCCACTTCAGCCTCCCAAGTAGCTGGGACTACAGGCACACACCACCACCTCTGGCTAATTTTTAAATTTTTTGTAGAGACAGGGTCTCACGTTGCCCAGGCTTGTCTTGAACTCCTGGGCTCAAGCAATCCTCCTGACTTAACTCCTAGAGTGCTGAGATTACAGGTGTGAGCCACTATGCCTGCTAAAAGAAAAAATTTTAATGCTATGGTGAAGAATAAAAATCAAATTAAGAAAAACTTTTCAGTTTTTCAATGAGATAAAATAACTCAAGAAAGAAGTAGAAATAAAGATAACTTCACAAACGAAGACTATATGAGACAGAGTAAAAGATCGAATAAACACAACAGATTTCTTAAAATGGGAAATTTTGAGGCATGTGTAGTGGTGCATGCCTACAGTCCCAGCTATAGGAGCTCAAAGCTATCAAGTGGCATGATTACATCTGTGAATAGCCACTGCACTCCCATGTGGGCAACACAGCACGATCCTATCTCTTAAAAAGAGAAATTTTGAAAACTGAATAAGGAAAAGATGAAAAGATTTGATGTGACAAAGGAGATTTGAAAAGAGAGCCAACATATGCACAACAAGAGTCCTTAAAGAAGAAAACCAAAGCAACTGGAAAACCAAACGCTAAAAATTGTAATTCAAGAAAATTTTGATTAAACTTTTAAAAAATACATATGAAACTACCCAGGAGGCGGGTTCAAGACCAGCCTGGGCCACATGGTGACATCTCATCTCTACAAAATACGCAAAAAATTAGCCGGGCATTGTGGCACGTGCCTGTAGTCCCAGCTACTCAAGAGGCTGGGGTGGGAGAATCACCTGAGCCCAGGAAGTCAAGAATGCAGTGAGCCATGATTGTCCCACTATACTCCAGCCTGGGCATAACAGGGAGACCCTGTCGCAAGACAAACAAACAAAACTGATAAAATCTATCCTGACTTACCAGGTCACAGGATTACAGGTGTGAGCCACCACACCCAGCCTTACAACTCAATTTTGAGAATGACTATGAAATCTGGTCCACAAAGGACAATATAATTTTCGTTCAGTGATTCACCCCCATAATTTCAATTAGAGAAAGCATGAAAAAAAGACTTACCTGTTTTATGTGTGGATTCATGGCCATTTCAGTTACATTCTTTTTGGTCTCACAGAAAATAATAGCCCTCCCTTCAGACCCACTGTACACTTGAAGGACATCTCCAATAACTGCCGGCCTCTGAGACCAATGACACTGGATGGCCAAATGCTTTGAAGAAAGAAAATATCACAGTATTTGTTTCATTAAAATTATTTTAAAATACTTCTCTTGTGTAGTTTTTCTATCCGGTCAAGAATTAGCCTTCCTGGGAGACTGTAAGACAAAGACTCTCCTCAGCAGCACTTAAAAACAATATAGACAAATGGCCATCAATAAACTGATGAAAGAATAAACAAACTGCAGTATATTCAAACAGAATACCATTCAGCAATTAAAAGAAACCAACTACTGATATACATGGAACAATATGAACCTTAAAAAAAATGCCAAATAAAGTCTTAACAGAAAATGAGCACACACAGTATAATTCCATTTATATGAAGTTCCAGAACAGGCAAAACCAATCAATTGCGGAAGAAAAATCAGAACAGTGGTTGTCTCTGAACCGGGGATACCGACTGGGAAGGGGCATGAGGGAACTTTCCAGGATGATGGCAATATTGATATGGTGATAAGGGTTTGGGTTACACACATATGAACTTTTCAAAAATAGGCAAATGTACACAAGATTTTGCATTTCATTGTACATAATAAAAATTATAATATGAATGAACTTCAAAAACATTACACTAAATGAATGAAATGACATAAAAAGTCACATATTGTATGATTACATTTACAGTCACACATTGCTTAATGGCAGGGATACGTTCTGAGAAATGTATTGTTAGGCGGTTTCATCATTATGCAAATATCAGAGCATACGTACACAAACCTAGGGTATAGCCTACTACACACACCTAGGCTATATGGTATGTCCTATCGCTCCTAGGCGACAAACCTAAACAGCATGTTACTGTACTGAACACTGTAGGCAATGGTAAGTATGTGTGTCTCTGAACATATCTAAACACAGAAAAGGTACAGTAAGAACACGGCATAAAAGATAAAAACTGATACACCTGTACAGGACAGCTCCATTATAATCTTATGGGACCACCATCGAATATGTGCCACCATATACATGGTCCATCACTGACCAAAACATTGATATGCAGCACATGACTGTACACGAAATATCCAAAACAGGTATATCCATTGACACAAAAAGCAGATTAGTGATTGACAGTGGATAAAGAAAGGAGGGAATGGAGGTTGGGTACAGTGGCTCACGCCTGTAATCCCAGCACTTTGGGAGGCCAAGGCCAGCGGATCACCTGAGGTCAGGAGTTCGAGATCAGCCTGGGCAACATGGTGAAACCCCATCTCTACTAAAAATACAAAAACTTCGTTGTGGGCACCTGTAGTCCCAGCTATATACCCGGGAGGTGGAGGTTGCAGTGAGCCAAGATCACGCCACTGAACTCCAGCCTGGGCAACAGAGCTAAACTCCAACTCAAAAAAAAAAAAAGGAAAAAGGAGGGAATGGGGAGTAACTGCTTACTGGTTGTGGGGTTTCCTTTTGGGGTGATGAAAATGTTTGGAACTAGATAGAAATGATGGCTGTACATTGTAAATGTACTACATGACACTGAATTGTACACTTTAAAATGGTTAGTTTTAGTTACATGAATTTTACCTCAATTTTAAAAATTGTAAATATGGCACTCTACTTAAAGATATATATAGGCGGGGCATGGTGGCTCACGCCTGTAATCCCAGCACTTTGGGAGGCTAAGGCAGATGGATCACCTGAGGTCAGGAGTTCAAAGCAGCCTGGCCAACGTGGTGAAACCCCATCTCTACTAAAATACAAAAATTAGCTGGGCATGGTGGCAGGCGCCTGTAATCCCAGCTACTCAGGAGGCTGAGGCAGGAGAATCACTTGAACCCTGGAGGCAGAGGTTGCAGTGAACTGAGACTGTGTCATTGCACTCCAGCCTGGGCGACAAGAAAACAAAAACAAAAACACAACATGAAAAAACAAGAAAATCCACCACATCTTTGAGTGGTGTTAACAGTAAAAAAATAAAAATAAAAACCACAGGGATGCAAACCAACAAAACAGACTATGGGAAACTCATAAGACAAATGAGTTTTTCTGTTGTTTTTTTCTGAGATGGAGTCTCACACTGTCGCCCAGGCTAGAGTTCGGTGGCACGATCTCAGCTCACTGCAACCTCTGCCTCCCGGGTTCAAGCGACTCTCCTTTCTCAGCCTCCCATGTAGCTGGGACTACAGACATGTGCTACCATGCCTTGCTAATTTTTACATTTTTAGTAGAGACGGGGTTTCACCACATCGGTCAGGCTGGTCTGAAACTCCTGACCTCAGGTGATCTACCGGCCTCGGTCTCCCAAAGTGCTGGGATTACAGGTGTGAGCCACCGTGCCTGGCCAACAAATGAGTTTTTTCAACAGAAAATTGCAAAGAAAAAGAAGGAACTATAGATTATAAAATGTTTAAGACTCATATCAATCAGTAGCAATGTAAGAAATGTATTTGGATCCAGATTCAAACAAACAATTTTAAAAGACAGCAATGGCAATATGCACACTAGGTATTTAATGATATTAAAGAATTACTAGGCCAGGTGCAGTGGCTCACGCCTGTAATCCCAGCACTTGACAGACAGACCAATGCAGGCAGGTCACATGAGGTCATGAGTTCGAGACCAGCCTGGCCAACACGGTGAAAACCCGTCTCTACTAAAATACAAAAATTAGCCAGGTGTGGTGGTGGGCGCCTGTAATCCCAGCTACTCGGGAGGCTGAAGCAGAAGAATCGCTTGAACCAGGGAGGCAGAAGTTGCAGCGTGCTGAGATTATACCACTGCACTCCAGCCTGGGCAAAAAAAAAAAAGGAAAAAGGAGGGAATGGGAGTAACTGCTTACTGGTTGTGGGGTTTCCTTTTGGGGTGATGAAAATGTTTGGAACTAGATAGAAATGATGGCTGTACATTGTAAATGTACTACATGACACTGAATTGTACACTTTAAAATGGTTAGTTTTAGTTACATGAATTTTACCTCAATTTTAAAAATTGTAAATATGGCACTCTACTTAAAGATATATATAGGCGGGCATGGTGGCTCACGCCTGTAATCCCAGCTACTCAGGAGGCTGAGGCAGGAGAATCACTTGAACCCTGGAGGCAGAGGTTGCAGTGAACTGAGACTGTGTCATTGCACTCCAGCCTGGGCGACAAGAAAACAAAAACAAAAACACAACATGAAAAACAAGAAAATCCACCACATCTTTGAGTGGTGTTAACAGTAAAAATAAAAATAAAACCACAGGGATGCAAACCAACAAAACAGACTATGGGAAACTCATAAGACAAATGAGTTTTCTGTTGTTTTTCTGAGATGGAGTCTCACACTGTCGCCCAGGCTAGAGTTCGGTGGCACGATCTCAGCTCACTGCAACCTCTGCCTCCCGGGTTCAAGCGACTCTCCTTTCTCAGCCTCCCATGTAGCTGGGACTACAGACATGTGCTACCATGCCTTGCTAATTTTACATTTTAGTAGAGACGGGGTTTCACCACATCGGTCAGGCTGGTCTGAAACTCCTGACCTCAGGTGATCTACGGCCTCGGTCTCCCAAAGTGCTGGGATTACAGGTGTGAGCCACCGTGCCTGGCCAACAAATGAGTTTTTTCAACAGAAAATTGCAAAGAAAAAGAAGGAACTATAGATTATAAAATGTTTAAGACTCATATCAATCAGTAGCAATGTAAGAAATGTATTTGGATC
This sequence comes from Colobus guereza, assembly GCA_030247045.1. NCBI lineage: Eukaryota > Metazoa > Chordata > Mammalia > Primates > Cercopithecidae > Colobus > Colobus guereza. The sequence continues at coordinate 11,483,748 of CM058076.1, forward strand.
CAGATTCAAACAAACAATTTTAAAAAGACAGCAATGGCAATATGCACACTAGGTATTTAATGATATTAAAGAATTACTAGGCCAGGTGCAGTGGCTCACGCCTGTAATCCCAGCACTTCGACAGACAGACCAATGCAGGCAGGTCACATGAGGTCATGAGTTCGAGACCAGCCTGGCCAACACGGTGAAAACCCGTCTCTACTAAAAATACAAAAAATTAGCCAGGTGTGGTGGTGGGCGCCTGTAATCCCAGCTACTCGGGAGGCTGAAGCAGAAGAATCGCTTGAACCAGGGAGGCAGAAGTTGCAGCGTGCTGAGATTATACCACTGCACTCCAGCCTGGGCAACAAGAGTGAAACTCCATCTCAAAAAAAAAAAAAAAAAATTACTGTTTTTCTTCTACTGTGATAATGACTCTGGTTTTAAAGAGTCCTTAGTTATCATTTTAGAAATATATACAATTACTTGAAGATGAAATGATGACTGGGATTGTTCCAAATGCAGGGGTGAAGAAAAGATCATTGTTAAAGACTGGTAATAGGTAATGTGTTCTTTATACTGTTCAATCTTTCTATTCAATTTACTATTCAATTTTATATGTTTGAAAATATCCTTATCAATGTTTTTTTACTGACATATTCTACGTTCTTACTGCAAAACTTTCAACCATTACAAAATATACAAAGCTGCTCTTTTAGTCTTATTCTTTTTTTTTTGAGACAGTCTCAATCTGTTGCCCAGGCTGGAGTGCAGTGGTACGATCTCAGCTCACTGAAACCTCCATCTCTGTCTCAAAACAACAACAACAACAAAACTGCATACCTTTCAGAAGCTTTCTAGTCTCTTCAGAAACAGGAAAATTGGAGAAGGCTCCTTCTTTCTGTTCACATGTTAAGGTCTGTAAAAATGAAATCAATGGCCTAAATAATATAATTTATATTCAACTCTTCTTCATTTACTGTTTTTAATTTTGTACAGATTCACTTACAAGGAAACTTAGTGGAACACTTTTTTTTTTTTTTGTTTTTGAGACAGGGTCCCACTCTGTTGCCTAGGTTGGAGTGCAGTGGCACCATTCACAGGTCACTGTGGCCTCAACCGCCGGGCTCAAATCCTTCCCACTTCAGCCTTCCAAGTAGCTAGGACCACAATCGCACACCACCATGCTCACTTAGTTTTTTATTTTTCGTAGAAACAGGGTCTCACCATGTTACCCAGGCTGGTCTGAAACTCCTGGCCTCAAGAGATCCTCTTGGCCAGGCACAGTGGCTCATGCCTGTAATCTCAGCACTTTGGGAGGCTGAGGCAGGTGGATCACCTGAGGTCAGGAGTTCAAGACCAGCCTGACCAACATGGAGAAACCCTGTCTCTACTAACAATACAAAATTAGCCAGGTGTGGTGGTGCATGCCTGTAATCCCAGCTACCCGGGAGGCTGAGGCAGGAGAATCGCTTGAACCCAGGAGGCGGAGGTTGTAGTGAGCCGAAATCACGCCATTGCACTCCAGTCAGGGCAACAACAGAGAAATTCCGTCTCAAAAAAAAAAGAAAGAAAGATCCTCCTGCCTTGGCCTCCCAAACTGCTGGGATTACAAGCATAAGCCACTATGCCCAGCCAAAAAGGTTATTTATTAATCTAAATCATACAGATGTAGACAAAATTATAAAGATTAACACAAGCCCATAAACTAAGCTAAAAGAAATTACACAATGAGGAATGTAAAAGTTTTTCTGAAAATAAGTTAAAAATTTATTCTATAGCTTTTGAAAGCTTTTTTTATTTAGGTTGCTAATACAAGAGAAAGTTACTGTAAGCTTGAAGATTTCTTTAACATATATACAGGTTAGCATGATATCATTTAACATTTATTGAAAACTCTGTACACTAATGTGCACATAGAACAAAAACAGTACGTCTACCCAGTAAGTTTTACTGTTCATGTGTTTAAAGAAACACACACTAACAATTTCAAACATGGAATTAGATAAAAAATAATTTCAAATTCAAATTGCATGCCATTTAAACAAACCTCAATGCTGCTGTTACCTTTTTATGATTAAAAAAAAATTACAAAAATAAACACTGTTGGCCAGGCATGGTGGCTCATGCCTGTAATTCCAGCACTTCGGGAGGCCAAGGTGGTACGATCACTTAAGCCCAGGAGTTCAAGACTAGCCTGGGCAACACAGTGAGACCCCGTCTCTACAAAACACAAACAAACAAAAAATACACTGTCATTGTAGAAACTATTGAAACTGGTAAGGCCCAGGGGTTTATGTCTGTAATCCCGGCACTTCAGGAGGCCAAGGCTCAAGCAATCCTCCCATCTCAGCATTCCAAAGTGCTAGGATTACAGGCATGAGCCACTGCGGCTAGCCACCACACCAGTATTCTAATAATGCTCCATTTCTTTTAGTTGGTATTCCAATCTGTTTCCAAATCTCTGGTTATCTTTCATAGTTAAAGGGCCGTCAACACATATTTCTGGAGAATTTACAACGTGAAAGCCACCAATTTACAACAATATAGTGAAACATAAGGATGGACGACGATTTGGTCATTTTCCTCAAGAACTTTTCCGAAATATGTGGCATAATATAGGAAAAATGAACTAACTTTACATAGAAATGCATAATAAATGTCAATCAAATGATAAAGATAGCCACTGAAACTAGGTAACTGTACACTAGGGTTGTTAGGAAAGACATAAACTAGGCCTTGACAGGTGGACAGGATTTGGATGTAAAACATAAGAATTTCAAAAGAAGCCTTTTTAAAAATACCTGCTTGGTTTTCTGCTTACACCCTAGGTACCTTCAGTAGTCAAATTCACAGAGTGAAAGTAGAATGGTGGTTGCCGGGAGTGGAAGGAGAGAGGAATGAGAAGTGGGTGTTTAATGGGCACAGAGTTTCAGTCTGGGACAATGAAAAGTTCTGGAGATGGATGGCGGTGACAGCTGCAAAACGATGTAAATATACTTAATGTCACAGAGCTATATACTTAAAAATGGTTAAAATGATAAATGTTATGTATATTTT